>CAUYPK010167399.1:0-11509 GCA_963574355.1 Loris lydekkerianus
GTTAAATAGTTCAGTGGAATACAGTTCAGTTCAGCCGCCTACCTCTTCAGCTCAGCCGTGACTTGTGGACTGAGCTGAAGCACCGCCCCCTCAAGCAGAGGGCAGAAGACGACTGGAGACTATGTGCATTTGATTAGGTGCCACCGAATCAAATAACCTGTATGACCCGAGTATAAGCCGAGTTCGGGTTTTTCGGCACAAATTTTCAGCACCAAAAACTCGGCTTATACTCGAGTATATACGATAATATCAAAAATATATAAAGAACTCTGAGAAATCCACAGACAAAAAAAAAAACAAAACAAACTGATTAAAGATGGTCAAAAGATCCAAATAAACATTTGGCAAAAGAAAATGAAATGGCCAAAAGTATTTAAAATATGAAAACATGTTCAAGATCACCAATATCAGAAAAATACAAATTAAAACCATGAGACACCACCTAACACCTGTTAAAACAGCTACTGTCAAAAAGATGAAAAACAGCAAGCGTTGAAGGAGACGTGGACAAAAGGGAACCACTGTACACTGTTGGTGGGAAGGTGAATCACAGCCATGAATGAAACAGTGTAGAGGTTCTACCAAAAATTAAAAACAGACAGAACTAGCATACAATCTAGCATACAACACTGAGCATGTATTCAAAAGAAATGAAGTCAGTATGTCAAGGAGGCATCTTACATTTCATGCAGCATTAGCCACAATAGCCCAAACAGGAAGTCAAACTAAGTGTCCCACAACAGGTGCTGGACAAGGAGAATGTGGTGTACACAGAACTAACTGCTATTCAGCCTTAGAAAAGAAGGAACTCGGCCACTGTTTTGACAACACGATGAACCTGGAGAACATGATGAAATAAGCCAGGCACAGGAAGACAAATTCCACATGATCTCACTATGGAATCTAAAAAGATTGGCCTCACCGAAGTACAAAGCAGAAGGGTACAGGGGGGAGAGGGAGCAGAGGTGTGGGACGTGTGGGAGGTGTAGGGGAGGGTTGGGGAGGTGTGGGAGAGGTATGGGAGGTGTGGGGGAGGTATGGGAGGTGTGTGGGAGGTGTGGGAGGTGTGGGAAGGGTGTAGGAAGGGTGTGGGAGGTGTGGGGGAGGTGGGAGGGGTGTGGGAGGGGTGGGAGAGGTGGGAGGGGTGTGGGAGGTGGGGGTGTGGGAGGCCTGGGGGTGGGGGAGGGGTGTCGGGGGAGGTCTGGGGGAGGTGGGGGAGGGGTGGGGAAGGTGGAGGAGGGGTCGGAAATGGGGTGATGCAGTCAAAGGAGGCACATTTCAGTGAAATGGGAAGGGTAAGCTCAAGAGCTCCACTGTACAATGACAACTATAGTTCATAACAATGTATTTTATTTTTGAAAAAATGCTAGGAGTGCATTTGAAGTGTTCTCATCACACACAGAACCAGTAAGTATACTGCGTATGAGGCCATGCATATGCTAACTAGCTTGGTGTGGCCCCTCCACTATGTACGCATATTGCAAAACAACATGTTGTACACTATAAATATACACAATTTTACTTGTTAATTAAAGGGTTTTTAAAGACTTCTTAAAGAAATAATAGTTCTTGTAATTAATCATTACAAGATTAAACCAAGAATGAACCAAAAATTACCAAAACACAGTACAAAGATCCACACATAAACAAATGCATATGCGACTGAAACTCGGAGTGTTAAAAAAAAAATCCAGCCATCTTTTCACTATCATCAAAATTGCCTTTATAAGACCTAGAATTTCAAGATGTGAAATTATGTAACAGTCACCCAGGTTTTCCAGACCACCTTAAAATCACAGGGGTGTTTTTCAACTCACAGAACCGTTATTAAAGTTCAAATATTAACAACCTGGCAAATTTATAATCACAAGGGGAATGGAAAAGAAACTATAAACTCTGGTTCAATTTTTATCTTCTTATTGATAGGAAGTCCCCAAGCAATAAAAAAAAAAAAAAAAAAAATCCCAAAAATTCACCACACACTTAAGATTAACCCTTAAGTTCCCTTTTATTTTGAAAGTCATATATATTTCTATATTTGTCAGTGTTATATACCATGACATGATTATTTATACGCTAACATGTCACCTAAAAGCACAGATATAATAGAAAAGGAAAAGCAGCTAAAAATTGATGATGAATAGTTTCATCATCTCACTACACAGAGCAATACATGCAGAAGATAAAAATTAAATCACCATTCATATAATATTTTCTAACAAACATAAAATGTTTTCAGACATACACAGAGACTTTAATATCAGAATCCCTTGGAATAAGAATCAAGACCAATGTTATTTAATACATTCACAATAATCTGTTGGAAGAAGAACGCAAGATATATTCTAGTAACACAGACCAGAATGGTCTTTGAAGGACTCCAAAAGGAACTAGTCCAATAAGAAGCATGAAGTATTGGGCTTATTAATATAAGATTCTACATTTAATTTTTGAGCAAACAGCTCTATTAACTAACTGCGCAACAGCTTTTCCCTATCAACAGACAAGTGGTTAACTATCTCCCCCAACATTTAAAAAACAAAAACAAACAGAAACACCTTCTTCTATTTCTTTTAACACTTCTAAGTTTTATACATACTCCTATTTTCTTCTCAACCTCCTAGAAATCTGGTATGTGTCCCTCCATTCTACAGAAATTGCTCAAGCCACTTTTAATGTCTCAACCATAGAAAAATTGCATCTTGATTGTGACCAAGGGCAGTTGATTCTACCTGCTAATATCTATCAATTATTCTATCGCCACTGCAGCAATCTGGGTTTAGGACACTTTCCTCCTTTTCTCTCTCTCTTCTCAAATCCATTTTCAGTATACCTTAATGGCAAAAGAAACAGCCATTTGGTGGCATGTGACAGGCAAGATCCCCTTTCTTTTCCGCCAACAGCATCTCTTCAACTTTACACATTTGGAGATTTTCTCAACTTGAATGCAATCGAAGTTCTTCTACCCTTCTTGGTCCCCCATGCACACACACCGGACAACTCACAAACAAGAACTCCACCTGTTGTCATGTTTCTATACTCTGGCTCTTTCTCCAGGATTTTAATATCCAAAGTGGCCAAATATTTCAAGGCCCAAAGCTAATACCATCTACACTTCAAAACCAACCATAGCGTTCTGGACAGAGTCTCGAAATCTCTGCCCAGTTGTCAGAGCCACTGAAATGTCCACTGTTGCCTTAATCCCCTTATATTGTTAAATCACTCGCACAACAATGACTCCAATCTTCTGTTCAGCCAACACGTGGTCAGGTAATTTAGAACAAAGGTAGAATTATTTTTATCAGCACTGAACAACAAAGACGAGAGTCAGTATCACAGAAATACTTAACCAAGCACAAAAAAAATAGTAAATTTAGAATTCTATTTTCAACTGTACAACAAAATAGCACGGAAATCAAACTCGACCACTTTTAAATTATCGCCATCTCTTACCAGGTAGGTAACATTACTCAGGCAGTTTACTAAAAACATGAGGTTTCTCATCTGAAAAGAAAAATGCCTAGTTCAGCACCAGGGATGTCCAACCTTTTTTCTTCTCTGCCACAAATTAGAAAATTAAGAGTTGCCTTGGACCACCCATAAAATGTACAAATGCTAATGAAAGCTGATGAGCAAAAAAAAAAGTCCATGCATACTCTTCACAATATCTGACACCACAAATAAGCAAAACAGGCCTTAAATAATCAGCACACGGCCCATAGGTCATAGGTTGGACACCCCCGTGTCCTATAACATTATGAACACTGATGTTTAGCACAAACCCTAGTAGATAATGGACATTCAACAAAATAAGTTTCTTCATTATTTGTAGCATTCTCAACATAAATGGTAGACAAGTGAAAAATACAATAGATTCCATCCTTTGTATGTGCTCAGTGATTTATTTTGCACCAAATTATCTTTCTGGGGAGCTATATTCTTAAAAAGAGATAAGGAAAATAGAATAAAAATAATTGTGGTTCTACATAATCTACTTCTGTAATTTTTTTGAAAAGGCAACTCAAGAACCAATAATTATAAGGGATTTTTAACATCATTTTAAAAATATTTCTAAATAACAATACCATATCACATTCAGCTTAAGGCCTAAATTTTATTTATGAAACCTAAAATTTAATGGCAAAGACTCACATTGTTCAAATGACTGCTCCTCTTCACAAATGCACCTTACTCACAGCATTCAGAGCCCATAAGCCCCTCAATAAGTTCTAGTTATGAGACAAGGTGTAACCTCACAGAGAAGGGACGTACAATATGATTGTAGAGATGAAAAAGGGTGGTGGCAAATATATGACACCCCACATCAGTTTGTGGGTAGGGAGGGAGAATATACCTCCATCCAGAGCAGCAGGTAGCCCATGGCTCTCGCAAGGGGAGCCACTCCAAGAACACAGCTTCATCCTCCAGTGCTCTACCACTGCCCGGCCTTCAAAGCAGGAAGCCTCACTGAGCGAGAATCTCTGCCAGCTCTCTTGATCCCACTAGTTATGGGAAGAAAAGAAAATTTTTTTTTTTTCTTTTGAGACAGAGTCTCACTTTGTCGCCCCAGGTAGAGTACTATGGTGTCACAGCTCACAGCAACCTCAAACTCTTGAGCTCATGAGTTCCTCTTAGCTCAGCCTTCCAAGTAGCTGGGATTAAAGGCATCTGCTCTAACACCCAGCTTATTTTTCTGTTTTGAGATGGGGCCTTACTCTTGCTCAGGCTGGTCTCAAACTCCTGAGCTCAAGCCATCCACTGGCCTCAGCCTCCCAGAGTGTTAGGATTATAGGCGTGAGCACTGCGCCCAACTGAATACAAACATTTTAAACCAGTGTGACTTTGCGCAAATAACCCTAATAAGATCAGAGATGGTGAGAAGAGACCCTAAGTAACCAAAATCTCATTTACACACAAATACCTATGATTGCTTTTTTGTTAAAAATGCTTTAGAAATCTACAAATTGTCTTTATTTCCAATATTTAAAATCAGAAGTGAAGGACAGAAAACTCAGTTACATTAGTGCACAAATTAATTATTCAAAATATGGATGAAAGTGATATAGCCCTTCCCCATTTGCAAGGAAGAAGATAGCTGTCTCTTCTTTAAGTAGTGAGGTCAGCGCCCGGTCAATGTTACAAAAGAACCAGGAAAGGATGACAAGGCCAATAGTTTTGCTCTTTCAAATCATCAGTGACGTTAAAGAGGGCAAGAATTTTTATTCTGTATTATAAACTAAAGGAATCATGTAGAAATACTAAAACCAAATTTTATGAAATCTTATACAAATACATATGGAATAAAACTAACCACAGAAAAGTAGATGAAAATTTTGTTAGCCATACAAAGTGGTGTACCACAGACAGGCAGAAATCTCACCCAAGCTAGAAGTGGTCATGAAAAGAGTGAGCAGTAAACAATTCTCTAAAAAACCAAACTATATGGAAATTTTATTTTGGGAGTTAACAGTCTTCCGTTTCTAGAATCAGAATGGAATGCTTACAAGTTTAATTTGTCAAGATTGCAAGTAAATTTGAAATAAAAAATATTGCAAACATTAGCTGCTTTTATATTTTAAAGCCAAAAGTAGTTAGGGTGCAGAACTTGAAAAACAGTATTAGTTTGAAAGAGGAAAAAAAGAAAATAGCCAAATCTCAGACACCAGGAGAGCAGACTCCTAAGTCTCATGCCTGCTAGCTAAAATATTCATGAACAGAGTTAATGGATACAGACATGAACTGAGGTCCTAGTTATAAGTTTACTTCAATCTATATACCTTTCTGAATTTAAATAAAATATCAACCAGGAAGAGAAGCATCGTAGCCACACAAAAAGCCATAACGTTAATACTTCTTAGCAAGATACGAAGAAACACCTTAAGTATTATAAAATATTTACAGTTCTAAGAAAATCAGGGAATATGTGTATCCTTTGCTATAATGAAAGGAATTTACCCCTATAAGCAATTATATGAAAAAATATATAATTTCCTCATACATGTGGAAAATACAAAGATAAAATTCACCACGGCTCAGCACCTGTAGCATGGTGGTTACAGCACCAGCCACATACACTGAGGCTGGCAGGTTCGAATCCAGCCCAGATCAGTTAAACAAGTCCCAGCTACTTGGAGGCTGAGAGAAGAGAATCACTTAAGCCCAAGAGTTGGAGGTTGCTGTGAGCTGAGACGCCATGGTACTCTACCAAGGGCGTGACATAGTGAGACTGTCTCAAAAAAAAAAAAAAAAAAATTCACCATATACTACAAATTTGTTTGAAAAACAAAAAGTCATAACCTAGAATCTTTGGCCATGGACTACTATATGCAGTCTGCTTATTGCTCTATCATACAAGGTGCTGGCATTGAAAGAAGCAGCAAGATAACTTCCTAATGATAGAACATAACTATTGAAAATCTGTAGCATATACTAGGTTCAGGTAAATGGCAGATAGAAAAAACAATACATTTTATATTAGGCTTGGATTAGCACATTAGGGTAATTAAAATAGCTAACATTTATTGACTACTGAGCTCCTTTTTTTTTTTTTTTTTTTTTTTCTGAGACAGACTGTCAAGCTGTTGCCCTGGGTAGAGTGCTGTGGTATCACTGCTCACAGAATCTCAAACTCTTGGGCTTAAGTGATCCTCTTGCCTCAGCCTCCCAAGTAGCTGGGACTGTTTACAGGCACCCACCACAATACCCAGCTATTATTTGGTTATAGTTGTCAATGTCGTTTGGCAGGCCTGGACTGGATTCGAACTGTCAGCCTCGGTGTATATGGCTGGCGCCTTAGCCACTTGAGCTACAGGCACCAAGCCTGAGCTCCATTCTTAATATTTTATCTAACACTCTGTAAAGTCCATGAGATAGGTTCTATTATCTACCATTTTGCAAGTAAGAACAGAGTCAGTAGAAAATGTCAAAGTCACACAGCTGAGGGATACAGAAATTTAACTTCTTCTGGGTCGACAACATAAGCTGTCCACTGTGGTGTAATCATTAAAGCCTCTGAACTAGATGAGGAAGAAAGAGGCAACTTTCCCAATTACCCAGATGAGGAAACGGTGGCTGGGGAGGTCAAGCTAATGAATCTCTCCAGACGAGAAGTCGAATCCAAGCTTCTGGCTGGGGGCATAGGATACTAGTTCCTCATAGAATGCTACCCACAGAAATGCACCTTTCACTCCACAAGGATTGTGTGATAAAAACTGACTGAGATTTTGTAGAAAGATCATTAACCAAAATAAACCATTTGGACTGTTACAAAATGTTACCACACTGTAGTTTTCCCCCTTTGGAATGTTAGTTTTCATCAAGTGTCCATTTCGACCCTGGCTGGGGCTCCTCTGGGCAAGGAGGAGGGGTCAAGAAGCTGACATGAGATTGCAGTTAGTGAGCATGACGCTGGATCCAGCTTTGGTCACCGGGACTGACATGCTCGATTCTACCCTTCCATTTTCAACCAGGCTAATGTCTTCAAGCAAGCGTCCAGCACACATGTGATCAAAGGCTGGATTAAGGAAGAATGACACAGTGCTGCCTTGGGGGAGTCTAGGGTTCTGTGGGCATTTGGGGGCAGCAAGAACAGAATTCATTTTAAAGGAAGGGGGCCGGGCGTGGCGGCTCACACCTATAATCTTAGCAGGATCCCTTGAGCACAGGAGTTCAAGACCAGCCTGAGCAAGAGCAAGTCCCCACCTTCTAAGAGAAAATTAAAAAAATAAAAGTATGTATTTTTAAGGAAGATAGAGTAGTCCAATAGAGCCTAGAATACCAGGAGATCGTGGTAGGAGATGATGCCTAAAAAAGTTACATTAAAATTGGATGGTGGAGAACACAGTGTACCAAACTGACTTTCATTTTATTATTTTATTTATTTTTATTTTATTTATTTATTTATTTATTTTATTAAATCATAGGTGTGTACATTTTAAATCAGAATATGGTGGGGAGTTTTTTCATGTTTTTAAATTGGTAAATGAGGCAATCCAAGTGGCGATTTAGATGATTACATGAACAAAAATATGCAAAATTGATTCTAAAAAGGAATAGAGGGGCTGGGCACAGTGGCTCACCCCTGTAATCCTAGCACTCTGAGAGGCCAAGGCAGGTGGATTGCCTGAGCTCACAAGCTCCAGACCAGCCTGAGCCAGAGTGAGAGCTCACGTCTAAAAAAAAAACCAAAAAAACAAAATTAGCTGTGTGCTGTGGCAAGCACCTGTAGTACCAGCTACTTGGGAGGCTGAGGCAAGAATTTGAGGTTGCTGCGAGCTGTGATGCCACAGCACTCTACTGAGGGTGACAAAGTGAAGAGTCTGTCTCAAAAAAAATTAAAAAGGAATAGATGGAGATGTGGACAAATATTACATCAGGCCAGATGAAAGAAATATAGCTGAAATGAGAACAAGTAGTGTGAAAATAGAAAAACGAATATGTGTGTACATGTGTGTGTGCACAAAAGTAAAGGTATAAGTGCCTGGTGATCGGTAAAACATGAAGCAGAAAAAAAGGAAAAACTGAAGTTTAAAATCTGAAAGACACACTGCAAAATTAAAAGACACAAGAAAATCACAATCACCGAGTTTTCTAGGTCTAGAAAACATTAGGAAATTAACAACTCAAGATTTCACAGTGGGAGGCCACTGTGCACCCAGAGGCTGCTACATACGGCCAGGCTCCACGGAGAGCCAGCCCCAGCACAAGGGGTTTCCGCTCACACTGCCTTTCTTACTAGGGACCACCTGCCCACTGGCTGGGAGAAAGCATAAAGATGATTTACCTTCACCAGTGCTGAATCTGAGTGTTCAGTTAGACATCTAGACAGAAATGACCAGCTAGCACTTGTGGATGAGGACACGGCTGAAAGGGGTGGGAAAAGAAACCACAGTAACATTATAGTTCACTGAGGATGTGTACGTAATAACCCATCAATAGAAATGACCTGCATTCACACAGGTGGAGCACCTGGAAGAGATTTCTATAAATAATACAAGCGAGCTTAGAAATAGAATGTCAGAGAAGGGAAGTGGGCAGCTTTCTCTGGGGGTGCCGTAGCTTTGAAGCACTGTTTCAGCCACTTACTTACGGGGGGAGGGGGATGGCACATGTACCTTAAAAAAAAGTACCTTAATATTTTGACCTTTAATAAAAATTCTTTGTATATTTTACCATTTCAAATATATTTAAGAAAATAAGACACAGGACTCATCCTTTTATTAAAATCTACAGCAAAAGAAATGAAAGTTAACCATTAAATGATTACGTATAATCTAATATAACTTGCCCCCGAGTCAAAAGCAAAAACTTTAAAATTCAAACAGTCATGGTATTGGGCCAGAGAAAAATACATCAAGTCACTGCCCAAGTCATGTCCAATATTAGACAACTAAATTACCGAAATGTTTAACAGATTGCTCAATGGAAAAATCTCTTTAAAACAACAAATACATTATTTTTATTTGAACCGAGACCTATTTTTCTTGGCCAATCAACAAAAATATGTGTCTGTTTCTAAGAGTTCAGAACATTAATACCGAAGTCGTAGCCAAAGGTTTATGAAAGTATTACCAAATTGGGTCTGTTTATGATTAAAATACTAAGTTCTCAGGAAAATTAGTCCCTCCAGGGACTTCAATTATGATTAAGTCCAAAAGCTTAGATTTCTGCTGATAACCCTATAATCAAACTAACATTCCTTGCCCTCCCCTCAAACTTACTCCAATTTAATCTAGAAGAGATTCTTGAAAAGTTAAATGTTCGGTATAAGACAATATATCCTATCTAGGGAATGAGATTTTTTTTTTTAATCAAAATGCTTGTTATATAAATGTTTTAAGAGAAGAATATTTTTAGATATACAAATTACAAGCAGATAGCCCTTTACAACCACAAATGTATTCCATGAAAGTGTGGTTACGCTGAGATGCAAGTGTGTGTGTGTAAGAGATCCTGATGTCACCACAAGTTTAGTCATGCCTCCCTCAAAGCCAAAACCAACGAAAAAAACCCTGAGAGAAAGAGCTGTGTCCCATGACAAAGAAGAACACATAATTAAAATGAAACTGGGTGAAAGTGCTGGTGGGAAAGACTAAGATTCTACTGTAGGGACCTCACATTTGGTTTCGGCAGGGCTGGGAATGGGGCTAAGGTTACAGCCAGATGATAAAGAAAGGTGTCAGGAAAAATCTATGACTAGAAGTGATATTAGAAGAATAGGACTTAGGAGGGAAAGGGAAAGACTCAGCCAGGATGTCTAAAGCCCACAGATACAAAAACAGGGTGAGGTTAGAGATCAGAACAGGTACACTACAGCAGACAAGCCTGGGAATGCAGCGGGGAAGTGGCTGGGATTGCATCAGTGAAAGAATAGCAAAAAGACCCAACCTCGACAAGGCCAGAAAGACCAGTATCACAGCTCAGACTTTCTGAACCTTCACTGTGGGCTTATGTGCTGTTTTAAGGGCTGCCTGTGATGAGTCTCATCCAATTCTCCCCAGCCTCTGAACCACACCACAGTTTTGCAGCTTGCTTCTGGGGCTTGGAAATGCCAGAAACTTGCTCACCATGAGACAGGCTATGAAATGCCAATCTTGGTCAAGCGACTTCAAGCCCCTAACAAACACTTTGGTCCTTTAATGCTCCCAAGGATGGTCAGAGTCCCACAGTGAGCTAAAGAGGGCTCTCGACCACACATCCCGCTGGCCCCAGTGGACAGGGAGACAGGCAGTGTTGCGATGCTGGAAGGACTGAACGCAAGGCTACACAGCTATCCACGTAGAAGGTGCAGGCAGCTTGAGTTTAAGGAGGAGGAGGAGGATGAAGAGGAATAAATGGATTTGGAAAGACTATTACCAGGATCGGAGGTATGGAGAAAAGGATAGGAAAATTAAAAAAGAAATCCAGGGTGGCGCCTATGGCTCAGTGAGTAGGGCACCGGCCCCATATACTGAGGGTGACAGGTTTGAACCCAGCCCCGGTCAAACTGCAACAAAAAAAATAGCCAGGCTTTGTGGCAGCGCCTGTAGTCCCAGCTACTTGGGAGGCTGAGGCAAGAGAATCACTTAAGCCCAAGAGCTGGAGGTTGCTGTGAGCTGTGATGCCACAGCACTCTACCGAGGGCGACAAAATAAGACTCTAGTCTCTTTAAAAAAAAAAAAAAAAAAAAAAAGAACATCCAGAATAATACTGGCTGGTAAAAGGTACAAGCAGCAGAATCCTGAGCTGCCTTTTTTCTCTTTTTTCCCGTGACAACAACAGCCACAAGATAATGTCATAACTACTGGATTCACACACTAAGACATGCTCATGTTTGCACAAGGCTGTGCTCTGAGCTGTACAAATTCTGTTTTTGTCAAGCACAGCATTTAATAAATTATATCAGTATTACATGTAGGAGACAGAAAAACTGACATAAAGGTGTTCAAAACTGTGGGTCATGGAGTAATACAAATCATTTACATAGGGACATACATTCCATCATTCCAGACAGAAACACAGTTTTAGAAAT
>CAUYPK010167404.1:0-56161 GCA_963574355.1 Loris lydekkerianus
CACATGTCCCAGCAGAAAAATTAATAAATTTTAACCTTCAAAACACACAATTTTTTTTTTTTTTTTTTTTTTTTTTTTTTTTTTTTTTCTGAGACAGTCTCACTATGTCGCCCTGGGTAGAGTGCTGTGACATCACAGCTCACAATAAACTCAAACTCTTGGGCTTAAGTAATTCTCTTGCCCCAGCCTCACAAGTAGCTGGGACTACAGGCACCCGCCACAACACCCAGCTATTTTTCTGTTGCAGTTGTCGTTGTTTAGCTGACCCAGGCTGGGTTTGAACCCACCAGCCTCCGTGTATGTGGCCGTGCCATAACCACTGGGCCACAGGTGCTTAGCCTATAAAAGACACTACTAAGAGGTAAATCTATGGACTGGGAGAAAATATTTTCATATCATTTATTCAACATAATACTTGTATACTGAATGTAGAAAGAGCTCCTAAAAGTCAACACTAAGAAAAACTGAAATTGAAGAATGGACAAAACATTAAGCAAATGTTTCTTTTAGAGTATGGATGGTACATAAGCATATGAAATGATTAATACTTAAGCTTATTGGAAATGCATGTAAATTCCAAAACAGGACACTTCTACAAACATATTAGAATGGCTAAAAAATACAACAACAACAAAAAACCTGACAATATTAACTGGGGGGTGCAGATGGGGAACAATTAAATACTCCCATACGTTGCTGATGAGAATGCAAAATAGTACAGTCATTCCGAAAAAGTTTGGCAATTAAAAACACTTGCAATCGACTTGTAGTATTTTTAAGCAGGGATTGACAAGCTGTGGCTTGTGTTCTGAATCAATCCCATGACCTATCTTTCTACAGCCTGCAAGCTAAGAATGTTTTTACATTTTTATTTTAAATGGAAGAATAAAAGTAAGAGAAGGAAAAAAAGAGCTAGAATATATGAAGCCTACCAAAAGTGAGATATTTACTACCTTTGACAAAAAAAGTTTGATTTTGATAACTTACGTTCACAAAAAATCCAGTACATGAATGTTTATAGTAGCTATTTGTAATCACCCAAACTGGACACAACTCAAATGTACTTTACTGGGTGAATGAATACACCACTGTAAGTCCATCCCCAGAAAAGATCCTGTTCAGCAATAAAAAGGGATACTTTTTGATGTAACTTTGATTAATATCAAAGGAATTACTGGATAAAGGAAGCCAGTCTCCAAAGATTGAATACAGTATATGATTTCTTTTATATGACATTCTGAAAGAGACAAAACTATAGGGAGAGAAAATACGTAGACTGGTGATTGCCAGGGGTTAGGAGTGTAGTAGAGAAATTGATTACAAAGGGCCAGCATGGAGTCTTTTGGGAGATGATGAAACTTTTCTATGTACTGTGAAGGGGATGTGTTTATATGATTCTATACATATATTAAAACTCAGACTGTGCACCAAAATAACCCAGTTTTATAAAATATAAATTGATATAACAATATCAATAAACTTTTCTAATGAACAAGTTATTTATTTTGTACTTCTATCATTAAAAAAAGAGATCATTCTACCACTCTTTCTCAATTGGGGACAAGTTTGTAGATGGGTGAATAAGAGCAGATTTTAGGATGACATAAAAATAATAAATAAAATGGTAGAAATGGTGTTATAGTTTCACTTTGCTAAAAAAAAAAGTCTGAATAGGAGCAGGAGAATTAAATAGAAAAAGGGCCATCTTTATCTGTGTCTGACTTAAATAATTGAACTATGGTATTAGTTTTAAAAAGAGAAATATTATATAATATAATCTGTTTAAATTAGATCCACATGTTTGCATCATTGAACAGATAAGAACTTGAAATGAATTTTATACAAAACTTTAAAAGATGATATTCAAAATTGGCTATAGAAGAAGCAGTGGTTAACCAGAAATGGGTTGTACCAAAAGGGGAAACAGTTTTACTAGGTGCTGGCAATGTTCTATTTCTCCATATAGGATCTTGTTTCATAGATATGCATATGTAATAAAATCCATAAGGCTGTATGATTTGTGCATTTTACTAAATATAAAGTCTGCATTATTCTTTTTACTATTATTCAGAATGTAATGAGTGAAGAATTTTTTCTTTTGCCTTGTGCCTGGTGTTCTAAGGAAACACTCACGCCCTTCTCTCTTTGGACTTTGAATAGAATTCCTATAATTCCTGGAAGAAGACGGAGAAAAATGTATGATCACTACAGTCTACTTGCACACAGTCCTTATAGTCTTGCCTAATTTTGAACATGTCAGTCCTCTTTGAGGTCTAGAATGATGAATGGGATGGCATCTGATGGAAGGAACTTCCACATTTTGAATATTTAAAAAAGAATTGTCCACAACTTTAAGGGTAAATTCCCCTGAAATGAGCATTCACAGGAAGCACCAAACATTACCCCAGGCAAAGGTTAAAGTCTAAAGTCTCCTGATAAGAGTTTATCTCCAGGCCTTCCCTCTATGCCTGAGAGATGCCTGCTAACATATCACCAAAGGTAGAGAGCAGCTAGGCGGGATCTTAAAATTTCTTCTTAATATCTTAATCTGACTCATGTCAGACAACAAGGCAAATACAGCCTTTGTGAGTGGGCAGAGATTATCTCCAGCAATTTACATTATTTTAGAATCTCTGAGTCCATGAGGTGAAAAAGATGGGGGCAGGCAACAGATCAAGTATGGACTCCACTTGGCTGAAAAATCACCTTCAAGTTTACCTGCCTGTCTCTGTCTAACTCATCAAGTCCCTACCTTCCTTAAGAAACAGACATTCATTCATTTCCTTTCATTCCTTGTTATCAATGCATTTTCCTTTCACAGTTAGGTTTCTTGGAACAGCACTCTACAAACCTCATTTCCAATATTTCACTTTTTCAATTACAACTAGAAGAATACAGTTGGCCCCCCGTTATTCCAGTGAAGTGTTAAAGTTAAGGCTACATAATAAAGCTCTTCTAGCTGCCCAAATGAAAGGCTCATCATGCAGCCCCTAAATGGTGACTGATAGCAAGTCCTCCAAATGCTTGAAGATCTCTCTCCAGGTGGTTTAGAACACTTTGTTTTCCTTTTTCTTCTATGGCTCTGTTTTTTTCCCTAAAGTTCTTCATCCTTTGCCAATACATAAAATTTTGTTTCTACCAACTCCTTCTAACTCCAGATATGATTCCTTGATACTACCACACCCATAGTTTCAAGTATTACCAAAAATGCTGATGAGTGAAAATTTTATCTGCACATTAAACTCAAATACTAGCTGTACACCAAGTTCCATTTTATTTATCTTTTACAGTAATAGAATTGTTAGCTTTGCATGTAACTGTCAAGAACAAAAATTGTATTTTACACTCAGTCTTCTTTGTAGATAGGCAGGGCCGTGCCCCAACACCAGCCCATGGAGCCTACATGGACATGGTAGGAGGCGACCTCCAAGCCTTCCTCAAGGAAGAGCCCACTTGGGTTCTTTGTTTTCTCTTCTTTGTCTCTACCCACTTCCACCTGCTTGAAATACAGCTGCCACCTTCCTGGACTCTGAGGTCAAGGCCACAGATGGCAGAGTAGCAAGGGAGAAAAAAATATAAAAAGCAGGTGCTTTTTAAATGAACAGTTTCCAAAATAATTTAATAACATCAGTGGGTATCACCACTGTTCCCCCAAACCAGAAACAGTGACACATGTTATGTTTCTTCTCCTATTAAATCAGGTTTATTTAATGAGTATTTCAAATAGTTCTTGAATTTTTTTCTTTTTCTCCTCTTCTATTACATTTACTTCTTTAGTCTTATTGCCGGTTATCCACACCCACTTCTTTCATATTTCTTCTATTATACCAATTATTCTGTCACCCTATTCCTTACCCTACTGTTTGTCTACATCCACCTATTCACATCTTGTACTTTGATCATATAAAACTGTGCTTAGAGATCAACCCAAGTATGCTTTCTCCTGTTGTGTCTTTGAATATGCTCTTCCTTCTCAGTGAGGAGCCCCCATTGGTTGCCTCTACCCTAAGGTTTGCTGGGGTTACCCCCACTCATTTACAGAGACATAAAACAATCCCTGACCTCAGGGAGCAGATAATGTAACATAAAAGAAAAGATTAAGGTTGGGCATGGTGGCTCACGCCTGTAATCTCAGCACTTTGGGAACTGAGGTGGGTGGATCACCTGAGCTCACATGTTTGAGACCAGTCTGAGCAAGAGTGAGATCCCATCTCTAAAAAATAGCCAGGCATTGTGGTGGGTGCCTGTAGTCCCAGCTGCTGGGGAGGCTGAAGCAAGAGAGTGGCTTAAGTCCAAGAGTTGGAGGTTGCTGTGAGCTGTGATGCCACAGCACTCTACCGAGGGTGACAAAGTGACACTCTGTCTCAAAAAAAAAAAAAAAAAAAAAGTACAAATAAGTTTGCTAAAATGCAGAATTCAATTGATGTGAAAAGTTTACAATGTCTACAAAATTAAGTTTTTAACTAAGGAAAATTCTTCTTAATTGTTTTCCTTGTGGAAAATAGATATTTAAGTCAGATTCTTAAAATCACATAGTCATAAACATATGTCCTTTTACAGCGGGAGAAAATGTTTACTTAACACAGTGTTTTCTACTGTTCAATAAAAGATTCCAGTTGATAGAGAAAAGGGTACTTTCCCATATTTCATACACTGATACCTCATACCTGCTACAATTTTCTAAGCTTGACAGTTGTTGAGCTTAAGAGGATTCATTATGTTCTACAGAACACTGAGATAAACTTATGCGTGACTGCTTTGCTATGCCTATTGTATCACAGGCCAAATAATTACATAGGCAAAGTAATACTACATCTTGTTTGGATAGCTTTAACTTTATGATTACTTAGCTTACTGAAGCTGGGTGGCAATTTCTTGATCTGTTTTATGGATGTGTGACAAGATTGATGGAGGGGAAGATTTAACTATGAAAAACAGTGACAACAACACTTTTTAAAAAAATCTCCAAATAGTGCTTAGTACTAAAGATATTCTTTGAGTTAATGGTCTATATAGACCAAAATAATGGTAACTTCAGTAGATTACTGGTTGCCTTGGGCTGAGGGTAGGAAAGAAGATGAAGAAATGTTCTAAAGTTGGATTATGGTTGTGCAGCCATATACTTACTAAAAATTGTTAAATTGTATACATAAAAATGGGTGAAATTTATAGTATATAAATTATATTTAAATAGAATAATTTTAAAAATTAATAGCAAAGAGAACTGGATGAGTAGTCCCAGTATTTGGAATTCGTCTCTGGTTCTGCTATTGGTCAGTCACATGGACTAGGTGTTTTCACTTGAAATTCCAGAAATATATCAAATAGTTGATACTATTAAGATTTAAAGAAAAGCAAAAATCAATTCAAAAATGAAATAAATAGAAGTGATAAATGCGTACACTAAGAGGAAATTAAGACAAGAAAAGGAAAAGCAATGAATAGCCTAGGAGTTTCTGAAAAAAGTACCCATCACTGGTCCAAGAAATTCAGATTCAAACAAGAATGGAACAATTTTTAATTATCCACTTATCAAAGAGTTTTGAAGCTGTTAGTACCCAAAGTCAATGAGGAACTACTTTTGCTTCTGGAGGTAGTGTTACTTTGCACAATTGGCTTCTGAATTGGAAGTTTTGTACTCTGACACATCGGCCTGGAAAAGTTGGTCTTATGTTTATGCAAAAGTAGTGAATCTTATGGGGCTATGTGGTATGTGCTTTCAGAGATTTAAGTATAAAGAAATTTCAAATTGGAATATTTAGAATTTCAAAAGGTTTAGAAAGTTCCTTTCCCTTATGTATGCCTTGCATTTCTCCTTTATTTTCCTCTCTTTTTCTCTCCTCCGCCCTCCCTCTTCTTGTTTGTCTTGTATTTTGGCTATGATCTTGAGAACAATGTCGAATAAGAACACCAGCTGAGTAAAAACATTTTTGACCCTTTTCTCTAATGACATCTCAGATACCATCTGAGAATAGACAGAAACTTAACTTATTTTAATAAAGTTTCTTTTAGAAACTCAGAGCAAACATATTTAATGGGAAAATATCCTTAAGTGGGAGTCCTATGTTGGGAGTCGTGATCTTTTCATTTTTCCAAAACTTGTTTATTCGTGTGTTTTGTTTTTTATTGTTCAGAGTTGCTAAAGAACATTTGTTCTTGGTGTTACACTAGTCTCTTAAAATAACTTCAATGCTTTATCATTTTTAGATGTTCTTGGAAGATGAACAAGATAGGAAATATTAGTTTCTTGATGAATTCATATTTTGTGAAATTAAAAGAAGAAAATCTCAATAATGTTGAGATGGGCTGTGAACATAAATACCACAAACCAAGTATGGCAACTTGCTGAGCTGAGTACTTTGAAATGAGGGAGTTTGAGAGGGCCTCAGAAGCGCGAAGTTCTCTCTGACACACCCCTCTCATACCCAGGCGGGAGGTGGGGGTGGGGTGTCAAAGAAAACTAGAATTCATCTCCCAAAGCAAGCCATAAAACCTGGAAGGCTCACTCTCTGATCTTTATTGCTTTCCCTGTAAACCTTCACATGACAGGTGCTCTGGGCCACCCTCAGAGGGAAGAAATGCTATGTGAAAGACCAAGAAGCATCTGAACACAAGCCTTGCAGAGCCACTCCTAGTTTATTACCATCAGAACACACCCTTTTTGTTCAATCACATTTCTCCACAACTACCCACTTCTGTCATAATACTTAGCATAAAAGCACAGTTGTCCCTAGGTCCTTGGGTCTTCATTTCTAAAAGCCCTCCTGCCATGTATAACTTTGTTAAATAATTTTTTTTATGCTGTTTGTTCTCTTGCTGACTGGCGTTTGTTATAGGAATGTCAGCCCTGACCCTTCTGATGGATGAGAAGAAGGTATTACCTTTGTGTGCCCACCGCACCACATGTTCCTGAGTTGGTGTCTTTGCACAGTACAAACCTGAATGACCACCGGGCTATCTTGCCTGTAAATCCATGAGGCTCATTTTCTCATGTAGCAGTCATCTCTGCTTAGATGTCACTTCATCAGCCTTTCCTTCCCAGAACATCTTGGGTGAGATAATGCCCTTAACTACACAGTACTTGGAGCACTACTTGATAACAGAGCATATATTAAGTTGTTTCTATGTCTGTTTTATCTGTTTCCTCATGCCATATATAAGTTCAAGCACCTGATAATCTTGCTCTTTAGTTCATTGAAAGAACTAAACTTTCCAAATTTGTTTTCGGAAAGAAGTGTCTTGAACACACAAAAGGAATGATATTTGCTAAATGGTTGACCTTAGCATGTAAGAAGCAACTGGAGTCAGAAGAGTGGTGAGAATGGGAATTAGTGATCCTGCACTCTGTGATCCCGTCCCATCCTCACTGATCGAGCACGGGTGACTGGGTCTCACCCTCAGCATCTCTGAGTCAGTCACTCTTGGCCAGAACTTTTATTTACTAAGTTCCCTAGTGAATCTCATGCCTGTGGTCAAGGGACCACACTTTGATAATCTCTGTTTTAGAAGAACACTTGGAGTTAAAGAAGTAAATTTTTGTACCATCCAAAGCTATATTTTTAAATAAATGAATTCCTTAAATTTTCTATTAAATTACTTATCTTCTGTCTCCTTACTTCTCCTTATGAATCAGCAATGATTTTTCCAAGGTTGTAATTCCTTAGAGTTACTTTCTACTGGATAACAAATCAAAACAAATATTTTACCTATAATTAGTATACTAAGTGAACTCTTATGTATAATAGAAGTGATTCTATGTGCAAAGCTGTTTTTATTAAAGTGGAAACTTTTAATTTTTAATAAATAGTAAAAATAATGTGCTGAAATGCACGTAACATTGACTATCTTAACCATTTTCAATGTACAATTCAGTTAAATACATTTACATTGTTGTACAACCAATTTACAGAATTTCCCTACCTTGCATAATGGAAACCTATGCCCATTGAACTATGACTCCTCAGTTCTACTTTCTGTGTCTATGAACTTGACTACTCTAGATACTTCATATAAGTAGAACTGTACAGTATGCCTTTTTGTGACTGTATTATTTTACTTGGCACAGTGTCCTCACGGTTCATTCAAGTACGTGTCACAGTAGATTTTCTTTTTAAGGCTGAATAACATTCCATCGCATGCATACACCACATTTGCTTATCTGTTCATCCACTGAGGGACATTTGAGCTAATTCCACCTTCTTTCTATTGTGGATAATGCTGTTAATAAATATGGGTGTGCAAATATCTTTTGGGGACCCTTATTTCAATTCTTTTGGATATATTCTCTGAAGTGAGATTGATGAATCATATGGTAATTCAATGTTTTAAATTTTTTAGCAACTGCCATACTTTTTTCCATTAGTGACAACCCCATATTACAATCCCACCAACAGGGGGAAAAGGGTCCAATTATCCTACATCCTAGCCAACATTTGCTATTTTTTGTATTTTTTTAATGGTAGTCATAGAAATTATTGTGAGTTGATATCTCATTGGGTTTGAGTTTATATTAGCCTAGTGATTAGTGACATATAATGCCATTTTGTATTTCTTCTTCGTTTTATTTAATTGTTTGGGATTCATTGAGGGTGCAAAGAATTACTTTACACTGACTGCATTTGTTAGAGAAAGTACTTGTGTGTACAATTCCATTTTAAAACTGGGTTTTGATTCAGTCCCAGGGTGCTGTGGGCCAGAGAGCACATCAGGGCAGGCCTCCATCCATCACTCAAGCTGAGTGGTCTCAAGTGCGGACTTTCACACTGTGGGATGTACATATTGCCAGCCCCTTCTCTCCTACCTCCTGAAAGATTCCTTTTCTAGTTAAATTTTCACACAATTCACCCAGTTTTTATCCCTTAATATTCAAATCAAAATTTTTTAAATTCTAGATTCTATAATAACCTATAGTAGACTTCTCTTAGGATCTAAGATCGCTTTACTTACAGCTCGACTTTGTTTGCCCTGTTACAGCTGTCACTTGTATCAGTGTTTCTCTCAATTGATATTAAAGTGACTAACTTTAGGTTGGATACAGGACTTTCTCCTCTCTCATTCTTCTAGAATTCTACAGGGTGGTGAGTATACAGTCAGAGATGAACATTATTTAAGGGGAGCCCGTACTCACGTGTTATATAATATGTAATAAGAGAGTTATATCACCCAATTTTATCCTAAAATAATATTAGTTGACCTTCTTGGATTTTGAGGACTGTATTCAAAATTGCACCTATCTTAGTTAATCTAAAGAAAAATTGAATCAGATTGCTATAAAGCTCCTTAAACTCATTTTTGTGAACTAATTTCATCCAACTTTGTAACATTTTTCATTGAGGTAAAATAAAATACAGATCAAAATGACAACTTGTTTTATATTTTTATATCTGTGCTGCCTATGTTAAGAAAAGGACTTCGCCCAAGCAAAGAGTTGAGTCATCTTACTGTCTGATTTTTAAAAATGCAAGAATTTCTTAGGTATTAATTGTTTCTTTTTGTGTTTCTTAGGTATTGTTTCTTTTCATGTTTCTTATACACACCATCTTTACTCACAGCATAAAAAGATAGCTATTTACATAACAACCCTCCTAATACATCCAGGTCATAAAATAATATTTCCTCTACAATAGACATCATGCTATCATAAGCTAGGTGCCACAATACAAGATATTCTAAAATTTTATTGGAAAAGAATTGCTTTGAGTCCCAAGTGCTTAGAAAACAAGTAAGTGCATCTGCCTATAATTTTCAATCAGTCACTCTATTGTTAGGAGAAGTAGTTGACAGTATAAGCACCACCGAAGTATTTTATTCAGGGGAGTAGAGGAAACATGAAGAATCTGAGGCTAAGGTAGGATGAAACATTGATTTAGTAGCATCAAGGACCTGCTGTGTTTCAGACACAATTGTAATGGCTCTATTATGTAATGCAACAATGATTTTTTCAAAGATTTATGATACACACAGTAGCAAAAATAAATTAATTAATACATTAATCTAAGGAAAAAAAACCCTTCCATTATTCTTACTTGGAGGCAGATCCCGCATTTTGGGAATATAAAAACATTCTCTGAAGCGCCTCAGCTTATCTTCCTCATCTAGGTGGAGAGCCACCCGTTCATCTGTTGGGTGACATTTGAGTTCAGCAGCTATGCGCCGCACAGTATCAGCTGGCAGCTCAAGAGGTGAAGGCTGCATTACAAACGATTCTCTAAAAAGGAAAGAAAAGGATAATTATTCCGTTAGGTAATACAATCTCTTATTTTAACTAAGATTCTCATTTTCCCAACCTCAGAAATACTGTAATTAATCAATAAGCATTAAACACCATGTCTGAGTTTTTTTTGTATATAAAATGAAGAAAATAATAGTAACTCGAGGATATTGGAAGGACTAAATTAGGTGATAATGCTCAGGACAGAATAAAGTCTCAACAAAGGTTATCTCTTTCCATTCTTATTATCTAGAAAAGCCTGCCATATCCAAACATATATAACTTTCACCTTTTCTTCTAGAATCTAACTGGGAGGTAATAGTGAAGAAAACTTTTGCCATAGTGTAGAAAAACGCTGTCATAGCGAGCTGTCATTTTTCATTAACCTACCCCCATTCGTTCTTGGATCATAGATCAAACTATGGACATAGTGAACCTAAACAAAATTCTTTATTGTGAATGAAAGTGATATTGATGAAAAAGTTAACTTTAAATATAAGTATTTGTGCCGTATGAATGCCAGAGAGATTCATCCACCTGCTGCTGGTAATAGTGAGAAAATTCTTCTTTTCCAAGACCATATGTACCATGTTAGAACAAACAGGACCCCATGGTGTTTCTTGAAATCACATTGTACTCTGTTTAATCATCATTTAACATCTCCTACCTTTTTGGAAAGAAAACTTAATCTCTCTGAAGGGATAAATGGCAATGAAAATTTAATCACATATTTTTAAATCTCATTTAAGTTTATTTGTTTGTATTTCCTTTAAGTTTTAATGTTTTGAAATTGAGCAAGAATGAAAGAAGAGGGATTAAAATTTTCATAGGCTAGCTTTATTTACATGGCTGACTTGCTTTATGTGTTCTTCCCTTTACTCTTTCAGCAAATTTTATCAGGTATCTATCAGGTGGCTCTGGCAGGAAGCGGTGTACAGGACAGTATATATGTGCCAGCTCTTGCACAGTTTAGTTATTATTATTATTTTATTGAGACAGAGTCTTACCTCGTCACCCTCTGTAGAGTAGTGTGCCATCATAGCTCACAGCAACCTCAAACTCTTAGGCTTAAGTGATTTTCTTGTCTCAGCCTCCCAAGTAGCTGTGACTACAGGCACCCACCACAACACCCAGCTATTTGTTGTTGTTGTTTGGTTGTTTAGCAGGCCTGGGCTGGGTCTACCAGGCCCTGTGGATGTGGCCAGCACCCTAACCACTGAGCTATAGGTGCTAAGCTTGCACAGTTTGCTTTTTAGTGTAATATAGAAAAATAAATAATGTAAATTCAGATATTTTCATAAGCTATGAGAACAGAGAGCAGAGTAATGGAACAGAGTCACTGGGGGTATGGAGCCACCTCAGGGCAATCAAGTGTATCTTTAAGCACGATACGCATGAGCATTTCTAAAGCATTTGTAGAGTAATCACGAGATGATTTCAACCCAGAGGGACATGACAGCAAGTGCAAAGCCCCGGGGAAGATGACAGACTTGGCTTGTTCAACTAATGCACTAAGGGGAGAGAGGGAGGGAAATGATAGACTGATGTGAAAAAAGCAGAGGCAGAAGTTAAACCATGAAGAACTTTGAAGGCTGGAAAGGAGTTTGAACAGCTTGCTAAGTTTAACGAGAAACCATTGGAGAGTATTGAATAGGAAAGGAATATGTTACAATTTTACATTAAATAAAAATCACTTAGCTCTGTGATGAGTTATAGAAGTCTAAAAAGAGAAAAATAGAGGTAATTACCATACTTTAGGAGAGAAAGGAAGGTGGACTAAACTTAGTAGTGAGAAGAATGTAGATTTATAATATATTTAGGAGAAAATAAAAATAGAGAAAACCTCACTGATTGTCTCTGATGAGAGCAGAAAAGGGGGTTAGTTCTATTTTTGAGAAATGAAAAATATGTGAAAAGTAATGAAATATGAAATACCTAAGGAAGAAAAATTTTGAGGAAATAAATTAGAATTCTTTTGAGGACATATTAAGTTTCAGATAAGTATTGAATATCCAGATAGAAATGTCAAACTGGTCATTGACTCTCTGTGTCTCTCTATCTTAGGGAACTATTGGATCATATGATATGTTTAACATTTTTCAACTCATAGATTGTACATGAAGCCCGGGACCCGTGGGAACCAAAACTAAAACAGGAATGAAGCCCTAAAATTCAATTTAAATTCAATTATCTTTCATATATCCCTTCCCCTCCTTTTTCCTAACCAATACAACATAATGTTGGACAATAAAAAGTTGCACATCTGGGTGTTATATTATGTCAGTAAAATAACTTTCTTCCTGTACTCTAAATTTATGTTCTTCTACTTACTTGGCTTATTCCTTTCTCAATTTCCAATTGTCTCTGCTAATGAGCCCTCCTTTACATTACTAGATAAGGGTACTGAGCTTTATTATTGTGTGTTTTTTAGTTTGATACCAGCAATGGCTCCCAATTTATTTAATCCTTGCTATTGTACAAAAGTCAATGATGTCAACATTGGTGTTGGGGATGATTTCAAAATTCTACCATCCTTATTATCGTCTTGCTCCTAAAATGTTATATTTTTGTGATTTTCATCATTCCATTCCTTTTACCTAAGACATTTTGCTTCCCCTTCAACATGTTCAGATCCCGGCTACCCTTAAAAGCCCTAGCTCAAACGTTACTTTGTTATCTCAGCTAAAAGGAGTCTTTCTTCCTCCCAACTTCTGTAACACTATGAGCATATTTATGGGTGTTACTTAGGGTAAGTAATACATTCTTCCAGGTACTATATTTAGGCACATGTGTAAATGGAAAAGATCAGACATACTTGCTATGCCTACAACTTCATTCGGAAGGGCTCTTGCTTATGGCTCTCTGCTGCAGGAAACTGTCCTTTGAATAGAGATGACTGTTTTTCTACCACTCAACACTATCTATTGTCTGGTTATAGTTGATTGAACCCCTGCTGGACACTTGCCCACTAATGACATTCTACTGTTTCTTCAAATATCTGCGAATGACTTGCTGCAGAAGCTCTAACCAAACAGTGATAATGGTGTTTAGCTGAGCATATAATCAAATTCTTTCAGAAATCAGAGCTGTGAGATATATTTATTCATTCAGTTAGAAACAGGAGCAATAGTTTAAAAGAATCATAGAAGCTATGAACCACTAGGACCTATGAGGAATACTGTCAGGAGTGACTCATTTTTCAGAGTCAAATAGAACCATGATTATTAAAGCATGAAAAGCAGAGATGAGTCCAGCAGCAAGTAAGAATTACTTAGTTACACAGTGTTGGGGAGCTGAACAGCTATGTGTCCCAAAAGGTCTTTGGATGTTCCTGAAATTCCATGAGATGTTTTTCTCTCTTTATCAAGTGTGTCCTTACTACACACTTGCTAATCATGTTAGCTTGACTGACGTGTCTGCCTACCCTACTGACCCATATCCACCTGGGAGCCTAAATCATGTTTACTTTATCTTTACAGTCACCCTGTCTATGAGCAGTGTCTTTTAGATAGAACTTCCCCAAAATGGCAGTTGACCAAGAGAACAAGCATAATAACTTGATGAGTTATTAGAAAAAATTAATGACATTGATCCTCTCGCATTCCAACTAAATGAGAAATAATCAGAGAAATATTTGTAGTTAAATTCACAAAAAGAGAGCTTGGTTTATGCTATGTCATTCTTTGACAATTGACCACTTTGACGATTTATTGGAGATGGGTTTAAACAGTAAGTGGGGTTACTATAATAAATATGCAAATTAGCTTGCTACCATCATATTCTGAGGAAATATCAACTTTCCCTTCAATAAAAAGGTATTCATTATTCTCTTTATTTCAGAATTGTATTTAATTCTTGTAACAATCCTGAAACATCAAAATTATTTTTCTCCATTTTGAGACCAAACCCTGGAACAGACAGAGTAGAAACAAACATAAGATGCAAAGATAATAGAGTGCACTTTTTGGTGTTGAATTGTGCCAAAATACTTGTCTTTGGAAAAAAGGCCTGTGGATGGAATATACAAAGCAGAATTCCTGCTCAGAGATTTCAATTTATTGCTTTACTTTTCCTTGCATCTAACTTCCTGATTTTTAAAATTTCTGTTTTTTTTTTTTTTTTTTAGCTCATCCCTCTTTTCTTTATCTTCTTTTAATACTCTTACCCTCAGTCAGCAAAGGACCATAGCCTGTGCATAATACATTTAAACTTTTTGATTCATCCTTCTCAAACCAGTCCCAGACAGGAAAGAGTTAAAATGGCTGGTTTGGCTTCTGGGCCTGGCAGTCTCACCTGTGGTGAGATACTTGATGGGAGTGGTCTTTTGAAGTAAGTGCACCCCACTCCACCCTACTACCAAGCCTCCAACAGACTTGAATATAGTCTTTAGTTCCCAGAAGAACACGGTGCCCTCACTCCAATAATTTGTTAATTCACACGAGGTGCTGCTCAATTCTCCATTCATCAGACCAGCTAATATAATTAGTGCTCACAAGCTGTAATTTTATGCCATTTTAGGCTTACCACGTACAAACAAATTGATCTGCTCATAATTTTAAATGAACAAATTAAGTTCGAGTTTAAAAAACTTCAAATTTTATATTTTACATATTTAGTGTTAGCTTCATTTAGAAGATGGACATACACATTACACGGTCTCAGGCAAGTCCCCTGACCTCTCTATGCATCAATGGAAAATAAAGTCAAATTTTACTTTGTTCATAGGATCATGATTAGACTTACATGACATTAATGAAGTTCTTGGTAAAAAGATAAAATATATTACACAATATATTTTAAGAGCAATGGAAATCATAACTATGTGCTCAATTTAGCTTTTGCAATTTTGCAAATTGTATTTTCACAATTTTATTTAGACAGCTATAATTTTAAAGCTAAAACTTGCATAATAATTAAAAACTGATTATTTTGATAGAAAGCATAGAATTTGGGATCTCCACTGGCGTAAGATTAAATAGTTTAATAAATAACTGTGAGCCCAAGGGTTAATTTTTATACAGCTTCACATTTCATTTCTAGAATGAGTAAATTATACATATGAGTTCAAAGTTTAGAACCTGATTAAAATATATATAAGGAAAACACAAAAATCTTAATATACATATACAGAACAAACTTCTATAAGCATGTCTTTGAGAAATGAGTGAAATGAGTGGCCTATTTCATACGTAGGAAGTAAATTACTGGCTGAACATAACATTAATAAAATTGCATTTGCTTCAGTTTCAGTACTAAATAACACCCTATCTTCCTCAAAATGAAAGCAAGAAAGAAGAAAACCTTTTACTATAAAGAAAAAGTGTGAGGCAGAAATTTGATGTTTCTGTGAGTTAGGCTGACGCCAGGCGCTCTAGCCTGGGCAACAGAGGGAGGGGACTGTTGTCAAAAAAAAAAAAAAAAAGTGTAAAAGTGTATTGACCAACCATTCTAGGCAAATGTTCTGAAAATGAAAGTGGAAGAAACTCTGCTCAAGAAACAGAAGTTTTCACTTCTCTAACTGAATATTTAATAAAAATATGAGTAAAAGCAGCAAAAGACAAGTAGAGTTACCAGAAAACAGCAGACTTAACACTGATTTAAAGATATCTTTCCTTTATCTCTGGATTTTGGGCCAATCTTATTATTTAAACCCAAGTAACTATCAGATTAGCTCAAATGTAACCACTTTCAGTAGATCCACCACAGTGTAGTAAGCACAACAATTATTTTTTTGTTACATTGGTAAAGATCCCTTCATTTAGCCTATTTTTAAACAAGAGGGCTCTTAGGGAGGTCATGATATTTTCATTTATGAAGAGAATATAGAAAAAAAGATAAACAAATCCAGGAGAAAAAAACCCTCTAAAGCACTATCACAAAGATTCTAGTTGAGAGAAGCTTCATTTGGAAACCCACCGAGTGTATACTTGTGTACAAAGTATGTACCTGGGCCTTGTGCTTACCTGCTAGGATTCTGATGGGGTATGCAGTTCCCACAACCTGTAAAGGGACTTTTCAAGAGTTCCTTGCAAATTTATGTCAGACGCTGGGGTTAGAAATTCAAAGAATTGCTCAGACTCCACCCTGTGGGGAATTTGTAAACTATGGTTCCTCCCACACCCTATCTAAACTGTAAATCTCCAGTCACTAACAAAAATCTAAGCAAAATGTGCCCTGGTTTATCATTTCAAACACCAGAGCCTTCACTGTGGGCTCTTTCCCCTAAGCCATTCCTCTTTAGACTCAAGTAAACATCACC
Source organism: Loris lydekkerianus (assembly GCA_963574355.1). Taxonomy (NCBI): domain Eukaryota; kingdom Metazoa; phylum Chordata; class Mammalia; order Primates; family Lorisidae; genus Loris; species Loris lydekkerianus. The sequence goes on from CAUYPK010167404.1 coordinate 16,470, forward strand.
TTGCTCTTTAACTACTTACATCTCAGGTACCTGAGCTGCTGAGTTTGTCTAAGAGCTAAATTCCACATTTTGCTTTGGGTGCTGGATTTTTCAGGAAGTAACTGTGGTCCAATTCTTTGAGAGTTTAAAGTCTGATGACAGAGTTCATGATGTTTAATGGATAAACTTTTAAGTCAAAGGTTGAAAATAGGCCTATATACATTCTTGCCTAATATGCAAATGTGGGTTTTAATAAACTACTAGTAATAACTCTAAAAAGTTAAGGAAGAAAGACTTAGAATCTGTAAATTCAGTGGAAACTAGTCTGGCAAACTTCATTAATGCAAATTATTCCTTCTTTAAGCCTGAGAGCTTTTTTATTTATTTATTTATTTTTAATAGAAACTAGGATCTTGCTCATGTTTGGGCTGGTCTTGAACACCTGACTTCAAGCAATTCTCCTGCCTTACCCACCCAGAGTGCTAGCATTACAGATGTGAGCCACCCAGCCTGGCCTACATCTATGAACTTTGTATTGTTCTACCTTGATTACCTCTTTAGGTTTATTCCTGAGCTTGGGAATTTTGCTAAATATTCTTTTGGTTATAAAAACTAAGATTAAAGACTTTCAGAATTAGGATTTGGCCTCAATAATTGAATTATTCATGTACACTTGTGATTTGCTGAGAGCCTACAACATTCCTGGTAAAGTATTATTTTATTTAATCATTTCTATTATTTATTATATAACACTGGGCGATTCATTTAACTCTATTCTATCTCTTAATGATCAAATAGACATGAAAGTACCTTCCTCACAAAATTATTGAAATAACAAAACCATGCATGAAGAAAGCTGTACCACCATGACACATAAGTCAATCAGTGATGCGTTCTTTTTTTTTTTTTTTTTCTTTTAATTAACCAGACAAAATGTACTGACCTCTAGTCTCCAAGAGAAGGGGCTAAAGCTCATGAAATTACTTTAATATAAGTAATGGACCAGTGAAAGGAAAATATATTTCACTTTATCAATCCTATCCTTATAACAGTCCTATAAAATAAGTTGACTACCCTCATGTTATTAACTTGAAAGAGAAAAGTATTTGAAGCCATCCAGGAAATTTCAAAACTTGTTCTCCCTCCCCCCATTTTGCTTATGCATTTGTGTTCTAAAACCTTTGGAAGATTTGCCAGGTTCTAACCATTTTTGATAGGAAAGTCATTGCCTTTTAGTGACTAAAGATATAGAAATATGGATAGAAATGAACACCTCAAAGTATTGCTTTCACATTGTTTCTTCCAAACCTTTTAATAATACTATTAAAAACAATGCCATCAATATGTTATCTTAAAAACTATTGTTTAACATTTGCCATTTTAGAAGAATTTGGAGGTGTAAACTACACTTCTATTTCTTATGTTCTATAAATCTATTTCTCTTTCTCTCTTTAAATTTGTTACCTTCATTCATTTAAGAAAAATCTTAAGTGTATTCTTTGCACCAGGCACAAAGGAAAATGCCAGGGCTATCATGGCAAGTAAAATTTTTGTAATAACATAAGCCCCTAAAAATATAAAAAGATTGTGAGCTACAAGTCATAAAGGCAGGAGGGAAAGCAAGACCCTGCCTGTCAGAGCTGAAGAAAGGACTGGGTGAGCTTCCATTCTTTCTTTTTCAGAAACAAGAAGAAAAAAAATTGTTGCCAGGAAAAGTTGTTACAATAATTCAAAGATGTCTATTAATTTCCACTTGTCATTGCAGCTTCAAAATGGTATGTTTCCGAGAGGCCAAACTGCGATGTTAACCTCCTCAGAGAATTACCTATGTAGGAAGCTAAATATTAATGAATACCTATTGAATTGGCTACATTTTTTGAAGGTTCACTTATCTCCATGTAAATTATTGGGGAGATAGAGAAGTTCTGTTCTCCCAAGAGGTAATTTTTAAACAACGATTCTGCAGGGCTTATGGAGTACCTAGCATTCAGCAAACTTCAGTGGATGCCTGCTGAGTAATTCACCAAATTAAATTCAGCGCAGCAAACTCTGTAAGAATTCCAGGCTGCCCTGCCCACCTAATCATTGCACTCCAACCTTGGTTGTTTAGTAAGTGAAAATGAGTGATGAGGTGAAGGACAGTGCCAATGCTTGGTGGCCAGCTTAGACCCCTCTACTAAGAGTAGTGTCTGATCTAGTAAGGAAAAACAAACCTCAGTGTTGAGCATAATTTGGGGAAGAACTGATGAAAAGCTGTAATTTCAAATTTGAGTAGGTAGAAAATTTTAGTGGCTCATGCTTGTAATCTCAGCACTTCAGGAAGCTGAGAAAGGAGAATCACTTGAGGCCAGGAGTTTGAGATCAGCCTGGGCAACATAGTGAGAACTTGTTTCTATATAAAATCCATCACACAAACAAACAAAAAGAAAAGTGAAGAAAATAAAAGGAAAGAAAAGAAAGGAGAAAAGAAAAATCACACTCAAATATTTTTTAAAATTTCACATTACCCTTAAAAAAAATTTCTTGAAACTCACTTCTCACTTCTCTGAAGAAAAATTTAATCTGAGTCATTATTGGGACTTTCCCTCCTTCTTCCAGCAGGCTGGTGGGAAGTTCCTGGATGTTTTAAGCAGAACAGGGCCAATTAGCTTCCTTCTCTCTGCCCTTCCGCCTCTCTTCTTTCCCAGCCTGCCCTAGGGACTCTCACACCCAACATCCTTTTCTTTCTCTTGGGGATAACCAATGTAACATAGCATGCCAGGCCAGGAGGTCCTCTTGAGCAATTTCTGTTCTGAAACCACGGAATATAGAATCATCTCTAAGTGGGTGGGGGAAAACATACATAGTAATTATAAGATATAAGGAACACACACAGAAGTGTCTGCCCTCTGCTTTCCTCCCTCCTCTTTCCTTCTCTTTCTTCCCCTCTCCTTCCCTTCTAGTCCCCATCCCTTTTTCTCTTTCCCGTCATCCTCCCCTCTCCCTCCTCTCCTCCTTCCCTCCACTCTCTCTCTTTCCGCAGTAGTCTCCCCTGGCCTTTCCTCCCTTTCCCTCTTTCCTTTTCTTCTTTCCTCCACCTCCTCCTCTCCCCTCTCCCTTCTCCTCCTTTTTCTCCTTCTATAACTGGGAAAGCAGAGATATTAATATGCTCATAATTTACTAAACAATATTTAGACAATCTTTCTTTTCTGTGCAGTACATAGTCTGATTATTAGAAAACTTTCTCAGTAATGAATAGGGAGTTTCCCGTTCTCTATATTTATGTTCTTCGTTGTCAGAGGAAAATACAAAAGCTCATTCTAAGCAAATGACATTTTGCCAGTTGGTGATTAAAATTTATTTAGAGAAAAAAAGTAAAGAAAAATAGGAAAATAAAATATTTGAGGTGTAGATTTAAAAAAAAAAGTAAAGAAAAAATTTATTCAGACTAAAATTCCTGTGACACATTCACTTTTTCCTAGATCAGAACTTCTCCCTCACTATTAAGTTAACAGAGGCATTTAGAGCAATCTATACCATGTGTTCTAAAATTTCTAGACTTTAGAAATTCTCTGTTAATTGTGTTTACATGTCAATTTTCCCAAATTCTGATGCTTTACATGACGAATTAGAACAAATGAAATAATCTACTATTTTCCCCCTTGGTATTCGAAGCTGATAAAAGAATCAGAGCTGAGCTATAAGTTGCATCCAAAATAAGTTTGAAATAAGCAAATGCTTTTAACACTGTTGGCCCTATTTAAAGCATCAAAATACCTGAATATATATAATGTTGATTAATTACTAAATTGCCATTAAGGATTTTTTTTTTTTTTATTAAATCATAGCTGTGTACATTAATGCAATCATGGGTCACCAAACACTGGTTTTATATACAATTTGACATATTTTTATCATACTGGTTAACATAGCCTTCCTGGCATTTTCTTAGTTATTGTGTTAAGACATTTATATTCTACATTTAGTAAGTTTCATGTGTACCCTTGTAAGATGCACCTTAGGTGTGGTCTCACCAATCACCCTTCCTCCACCCAGCCTCTCCCCTCCCTCCTCTCCCCTCCCTTTCCCCCTTCTCCATATTCTTAGGGTATAACTGGGTTATAGCCTTCATGTGAAAACTATAAATTAATTTCATAGTAGGTCTGAGTACATTGGATACTTTTTCTTCCATTCTTGAGATACTTTGCTAAAAAGAATATGTTCCAGCTCCATCCATTTAAACATGAAAGAGGTAAAGTCTCCATCTTTCTTTAAGGCTGCATAATATTCCCTGGTATACATATACCACAATTAATTAATCCATTCATGGGTCTGTGGGCACTTGGGCTTCTTCCATGATTTAGCAATTATGAACTGGGCTGCAATAAACATTCTGGTACAAATATCTTTGTTATAATGTGATTTTTGGTCTTCTGGATATATACTTAGTAGAGGAATTGTAGGATCAAATGGTAGGTCTATTTTTAGATCTCTAAGTGTTCTCCAAATATCTTTCCAAAAGGAACGTATTACTTTGCATTCCCACCAGCAGTGTAGAAGTGTTTCCTTTTCTCCACATCCACACCAACATCTCTGGTTTTGGGATTTTGTGATATTGGCTAATCTTACTGGAGTTAGATGATGTGTAAAAGTAGTTTTGATTTGCATTTTTCTGATGATTAAGGATGATGAGCTTTTTTTCATATGTCTGTAGGCTGTGCGCCTGTCTTCTTCAGAGACCATTAAGGATTTTTAAACTCCTGTGGTAGAGCAAGGGATTGTTTTCAAATGATATATGACAACATAGCTGACGTTGTGATGACTGTCTGTGAAATGAGGACAAGAGATACATAATCTCCATTTGAAGATAAAGCTTTTATACATTAGTAAGGTTTCCATAGTACAAAGCAGATGCCTTCCTTTTGCCATAAGAATTCACATTTCATAAAGATTAAAAATATATACAGTAGAACCTCTGCAAATTGACCACCCAAGGGAGTGTAACAAACTGGCCAACATAAGGAACTGGCCTGCTGTGCTGATAAGTACATGGTCTGTGAACATAGGTCCACTTTAGGAGGTGTTCAATGTAGGGAGGTGGTCAACTATGGAGAATCTACTGTATGTATTAAAAATTACTATCAAGAGAGGAAGTGAGGGATGTATTTGGGGGTATCACCTCAAGATGCCCTGTAGACATTTGGTTTTCTTCCTGTATTGGTCTGTTAAAGTGTTTTCTGGTGTCACTAATAAATTCTGCAAAGGTTCTCATTGTAGATATGTCCAGTATCTGCACACTAATGTTTCCAGTCGTTTGTGACTTCCCATAGCCTATAGTACACACATACAAAAATATAGAAAATTCCTAAATTTTCTTAATCCCCACACTGCAGACAAGGGTCAAGATTTTGCTTGACTCCAATCCAATGAATGTTGCAGAAAATCCCTAAGAGCCAAAGGGAAATACTTCTAAGGAGCTCCTATTTATTATAGTTGAGGAAGGTACAGAACATAAAAGTAAGAATTACCAGACATGGAAAAGGACATTAATAAATTTGAAATTTTAACTTGTATTTATATATAAAAATAGCATCTGGTTCTACAGAAATATATTTGTAATCTGGAGAAAAAAATATAATGTTTTAGCAAAATACAAATTTTCAAAACTGACCAAATAAGGGGAACATTTCAAGAGAACTATTCTTTTAGAAAACAACTGAAAATGCGCTTAAAGAATTAGCATATAGAAGGCAACATTGTGTGAAGTCTAGTACATCTGCTCTAGCTCAACTTTAAAGATTAGGAGATGCCCATGTTATTCAAACTATTTCAGGCCATACAGAAAGATTAGCCTCTCTGTTCCTTTTCTGAAGTTTATCTTCCCCTCAATTTCAAAACTTGATAAGAATAGGAGTGTAACCTGCAAAAAGCTATTTCAATTTAAAGAAAAAAAAAGTTGGCAAGGCACTGTGTTGCATCTGTTTTCCTCAAAGCCTATTAGTAAAGGCATTTTGAGACTGGGGCAGAGGGTGGTTCAGATTGATACCTTTGGCTTTAAAGGAACATGGTGAAATCAGTTGACATCGGTCACTTTTGGGGAACCTTAAATTTTACCTCCAGTGGCAGTCTTCAACTCTGTTGCTTTTGACTGTTAATGAATTTGGTTCCTTGGGAGCTTAAATTTGATTTCCCTTTCTGATGTGAATAGAGGAGAATGAAAAAAGCAAAGGTATAAATTTCACTGTTACATCCTCTCTGTATCAAAACACGATTGTTTTATGATAAACCATACGAGAAATATCTCTCAGATCTTACTGTTTGGAAAAATATGTAGAACTGTGCTACCTTTAAAGTAGTTTTGTCTGCTAGGGAAGTCAAAGTAGACATTTCGCTCTACCTTTAGCAGCCTTGCAGGCCCTTTGATTTCTAACAGTGAGCTTAATATCTGCTTGTGTTCACTGTATAATAATTTTGTTTTTATTGTGTGTGTTTATTTATTTTTTCAATCTATGTATGGCCAATTTCACTTTAACGAACAATATAAATTCCTCTACCCTTGTTAAATGATAAGTGAAAGATAAATAAATGGAAGAATAAGGGATTATTGCTTTCATACAAAATTCACCTTCTTAGAAAAAAATGCTCTATTCAATAAATAGTGCTAGGAAATTGGATAGCCACAGGAAGAAGAATGAAACAGGATCCATATCTCTCACCTTTCACAGACATAACTTCAAGATTGATAAAAGACTTTAATGTAAGTCAAGAAACTATAAGAATTCTAGAAGAAAATGTTAGAAACACTCTTCTAGAAATAGGCCTAGGCAAAGCATTTATGAAGACCCCAAGGATGGGCATATTGGCTCATGACTATAATCCCAGCACTCTGGGAGGCTGAGGTGGGTGAATTGCTTGAACTCAGGAGTTTGACACCACCCAGAGAAAGAGTGAGATCTCATCACTACTGAAAATATAAAAACTAGTTGGGCATAGTAGCACATGCCTATAGTCCCAGCTATTCAGGAAGCTGAGGCATGAGGATTGCTCAAGCCCGAGATTGAGGTTGCAGGGAGCTATGATGCACTGGCATTCTACCAACTCTGTCTTAAAGAAAAAAAAAAAAAAAAAAACCAATGGCAATTACAGCAACAACAAAAATAAATAAATGGTACTTGATTGAATTAAAAAGCTGTACAGCTCAGGAAATAATCAGCAGAGCAAACAGACAATCTTGAGAATGGAAGATAACGTTCACAACTTATATATCAGATAAAGGGCTAATAATCAGAATCTGCAAAGAATTCAAGTAAATCAGCTAGAATAAAAACAAACAATCCCAGCTTGGTGCCTGTAGCACAGTGATTACAGTGCCGGCCAAGTACACCAACAGTGGCAGGTTCGAACCCACCCTGGGCCAGCTAAACAACAATGACAACTGCAACAACAGCAAAAAAAATAGCTAGGCATTGTGGTGGGGACCTGTAGTCCCAGCTACTTGGGCGGCTGAGGCAAGAGAATTGCTTAAGCACAAGAGTTTGAGGTTGCTGTGAGCTGTGATGCCATAGCACTCTACCAAGGGTGAGATAGTGAGACTGTCTCAAAATAAACAAACAAAGAAATAAAAACAAACAATCCCATTAAAAAGTGGGTAAAAAAATCATGGAAGTAGCCTAAGTGCCCATCAACCCATAAATGGATCAACAAATTGTGGTATATGTATACCATGGAATATTATGCAGCCATAAAAAAGATGTAGACTTTACATCTTTTATGTTCACATGGTTGGAGCTGGAACATATTCTTCTTGGTAAAATATTTCAAGAATGGAAGAAAAAGTATACAATGTACTCAGTACTATTATGAAACCAATATATAATCACCCACACTTTCATACAAATGATAAAATACAACTATAGTCCAGAATAAAGGAAGGAAGAGGAGGGAGAGGGGAGAGGAGGAGGGAGGCTGGGAAAAGGGAGAGTAATTGGTGGGACCCTATAATGCTCATTTCAAGGGTACATGTCAAAACTATTAAGAGTAGAGTATAAATATCTTAATACAACAAATAAGTAAGTAAGAAGTCTATGTTAACTAGTTTGATGTAAGCATTCAAATCATATATAAAATCAGCACATTGCACCCAATAAATGCATTAATATACACAGATATGACTTAATAAAATAAAAAAATAAATAAAAATAAAAAATAAAAAGTGGGCAAAAGACATGAACAGAAACTTTTCAAAAGAAGATAAACAAATGGTTAATAAATATATGAAAAAAATGTTTGATGTCCTAATCTCTAGGGAAAGGCAAATGAAAATCACAATGAGATATCACATACTCCCGTCAGAATACCTTTTATTAAAAGTTTCAAAGACAATAGACATTGGCATTGATTCATAAAGAAAGACATGCTATGGAAAACTGTATTGTGCTTCTATACAAAGAACTAAAAGCAGACTTACTATTTGATACAGCAGTCCCAATAGTGGGTATTTACCCAAAGGAAAATAAGTCATTTTATCAAAAAGTCACCTACTTGTGAATGGAAGCACAACTCACAATTGTAAAGATGTGGAATCAACCCAGTGCCCATCAATTCATGGCTAGGTTAATAAAATGTGGTATATGGAATACTATGCAGCTAATGAAGAAGGATGAATTAAGGCTTTTGCAACAATTTGGATGGAATGAGAGACAATTATCCTAAGTGAAGTATCTAGGGAATGGAAACATAAACATTCTTTTACATGGAACACATGGTATTAAATTGGAAACTTTCGATGAACACAAATGTGTACTGAGGGAAATAAAACTCAGTGGTAATCAAGTAGAGGGGACAAGAGAGGAGAGGATTTGAAAAAACCTACTTAATGGGTACAATGAACACTATGTGGGTGATGATCACACTGATAACCCTGACTCAGGCATAGCAAAATTCAAACATACAACCAAAACATGTGTACCCTTGTAATATTTTGAAATTAAAAAAGGTAGATAATCATAGCAATATCACATAGATAGATATCAGATTTAACTTCATAAATCTCAAAAGAGTATTCTTCATTGTATCAACAAGAAAACTCAACCCTGGCAATGATGGGACAAAATAAGTGTTTGGTCATTGATACTATTTCTGGCAGATTCTGGCCAAAAGGGAGGAATTGTAAGCTAAAATAAAATCCTGAGCCCCTCCACCAGCTGACTGAATGGACCCTCTTCGCCAAGGGGACCGCAGAAATACACTAATCCTGACTTGCTAGACATGAGAAGGGAGGTCAGACATGCCTCATTGTGGCCCCCTCCTTTCTTGGAGGTATCCTTTGTAACTCATTAAGAGGCTGAAGGCTATGCAAGACAAAGCTCAAACCACACCTGCAGGTCCTCAATTTACTTACAGATCACTTGAGTCTGATGTATGTCTGGTGACCTGTCTCTAATTAACAGACTTTCTTAGCTTAAAACATTCCAAGCCTTTAGACAACTCTTTCTTTCTTTCTTTCTTTCTTTCTTTCTTTCTTTCTTTCTTTCTTTCTTTCTTTCTTTCTTTCTTTCTTTCTTTCTTTTTTTGAAATTTTAAGGTCAGTTTATTAAGTTCAATGATGAAAGCTATCAGAAGATTTTCTCCTGAAAATTATTTTTTCTTAGGAAAAAAAGAACAGAAAATCAAAACCCTCTGAGCATAGTCACAGATGCTGTGGCAGTCAAGCCTCTCTGCAGATGGGGACAGTCCATCAGTCAGTTGAGTCACTCCCTGGGTCAGCAGGATTGTAGTCTGGATTATCCTCATCATCCTCCAGCTCCAAGTCATCCATTTCTTGGAACGAGGACTTGTCTACTTCCACATTGTTTCCAGCATTCTGCAAGAACTGGATATCAGATGTGTCAAGATTATGATCTGTTTCAAATAACTGTTTCCCACTTGATTTATTTTTTCCTGCTTGTTCTTCTTCTTTCATCTGTTTCTTTTTAATTTCCAAAAGTTCTGCATCAAACTTAGCCTTCCAATTTAAGAAATTCTCAATTGTAACAGGAGTGCCATGGAATAATTGCTTTTCAGCTTCTTCTGCCTCTTTTTCTTTCTGTTTCTTTTCTTCTTCTCTTCTATTTTTTATCTGATCTACTATTTCATTTAATTGTTCTTGCACAGCTGTCATTAGAGTAAAGATCATCATCATACCAAGATTTTCTTCAGCCTGTAATGCTAATAATTTTAAAATGTTTGAGATATCATTATCTTCTAGATTTTCCTGGGAGAATATTTCATAAAGAGAAGCTTCATCTGGGTATTTTTCACTGTATGTAAACTTGAGGGTAGTCTGGACAGTTTCGTCATTTTCTCCAGCCTCAGATGTCATAGTAATAGTGAAGCTGGGTGGATTTTCTGATAACACTTAGCAGGACCTTGTCAAGTGAAGCACTACTGAAGGAGAATGTGGTCTCAGGGAGTCCATTTGTATTTTGGAAGACTAGTTGTTAGGAGGGTTGGATCAATGTGCAACCAAGCTGTGAAGGAGTCAGGGTAGATAGACTCCAGAGCCTCCAGCTCGTTGCACTGCTCCTCGCCGTAATCTGCCTTCGCGGCCCTTGCTGCTGCCCATGGATTGCCCAGACACCCAAGCAGCATGTGGCAGCCGAGACCATGGCCACGCTCAACACTTCATTTCTTTAAACAATTAACAAATCAAAGAATCTTTAAGCCCACCTATAACCTGTAAGCCCCCCATCCTCACTTTGAGATGTCCCATCTTTTGGACCAAACCAATGTATATCACTCATGTATTGATTTATGACTGTGTGTGTAATTCCTGACTCCATGAAATGTATCACAGCAAACAATAACCCAATTATAGCGAGTCCACTTGCTTAAGGCTTTTGGGGCATGGCTCTGGGCCTCAAATTTGGCTCAGAATAAACCTCTTTCAATTATTTAAAAAAAGTAAAAACAAACAAACAAAAAACCCATATAGCTAGAAGGTGATGAGCAGATTATGAATTTACTTTTTTCTAAATTAATAGTTTTCTATGCTTGAACAGTAAGTGTATAATATTGTATAATAATCCAAACAATTAAATGAAGCCTAACTACTTCAGGTTATTTTCTTTAAACTCCACTAAATATTTGTAGAATGCTTTAACATTCTACAATTGCTTTACTCTTTAATTAATAAAGGAAAACACTTCTCTCACTTTAACTGGACACTAATTGCTGCTTTAGTAATTCATTTATTCCTTACCTGTTCACTCAATATTGTATTCTCTAGAGCAGCTTTTCTAAGTATTTATCGCCGGGTCATTTGTTCAGAGGGGGTCAGGTTCTCTTACCTTCCTGCGTTCATCTGGAGTATCTGTCCACTGCCTGTTCAGCAGAACAAGTGAACTTTGCAGTGGGAGGTTCCTGGTGGGCTTCCAAGCAGCGGAGTAGTTTAAAGCGGTCAGCAACTAGCTACATCTCCTATGCCGTTTACATACGACCTCCATGTGACTTGGGCAGTTTATGTATCTTCTCCTTTCTAACTTTTAATCATCTTTTTCCTCATCATGTTTGCCTAAGAAATTTCTTGAAAACATTCTCCCCATGTGTGACCCTTTCTATTTACTGTGCTTGAAGGAATGGACTTTTGGCCCCACGACCCGACCGCAGGATGGATGCAATAGCAGCTTAATGTTTTACTAACACCACTGAGTAGCTAAGCAAGATGCTTTAAGTTTTAAATTAGTGAAAGGACACTAATACAGACTAAAATTTATATTCAGCAGGAAGGCACATACCAGAGAAATTGTTTTCTAATTTCCTCTTATCCCTGATTCTTCATGAAGATAAGATCATAATTCTGTTGATCTTTGATGAGAAACATGGGAATCCCCACCCTTTTCAATTACTGGGTATTCACTTTGTCTATCATGTTTCTCCTCTCCCCACCTGTCCCAGTCTGACCTGTCTTCCTTCTATCACTTCCTTTAAATGGTTTTCCAATCTGATCCCTGCTTCTGTATTTTCCTCTAAAATCTAAACTCCAGTTCATTCAGATTAATCTTTCTATACCACAGATGAAATCATGTCTAAAAATGTTACATAAAGGTTTTTTAAAATTGAACTCTGAAAAAGATGAAGTTTTTACATAACATACAAGACTCACTATGAATTGGCCTGGGCCAAACTTCGGTGTTTATATTATGGGTCTTCGCTCTCCCTACAGGTGCGACCATCCAGGCATCTTAAATTCACTGTGGGAATTTGTCTGCCCCAAACTCTATGACTTACCTCTGTGTTTTTCCTTATATGCAATTATTTAATTCTGGTTGGAATATCCTTTTCTGTCTTCAGTGTGCTCTTCCAAAAATCAACTTACTTTTTAATCTTAACTTTGCGGTATTCCTGTACTCGAATCAGAGTTTGTTGTCTCTTGTATAGCGTTTCCTATAATATTTTATTCAACTGTTCTGAGAGAGAGCTAAAGAGTTCTTTAAGTAAAACCATGACTGAGGTATCAGGAGGTATAAGGAGATTTAACCACCTGGTAGGGCTCAGTCCTTTAAGTTATTGTATTAGTAGCAGCAGGATCTCAACATGGCTCAAGTTTAGCATCAGATGACAGATTTTTGTGTGGAGTGATGACTTGGCTAACTCAGACAACCACGTGTAAAGCAAACTTCTGCTGATGTGACATCCACTACGTACTGACTGCAATTTCTTATGACAATGGCTGATCTGTGCACTTTTTCCTGCAATCTTAGGTCTCTTTCCAATACTCAACATGAGATGGAGTTTAGAGATTGCTTCTCAGAGTCTTTAACTTCCCAGAAGTACCACTTTGGGTAAGATAGTCTTCATCATACTCCACAGGACCATACCACCGGCCTTGGGAGCCCTCATAGCATACGTGAGACAAGAATACTTTCCACATCTGGATCACTTAGGTCTGACTCTTCCCTGTATTCAGTAGCTGTTCTTCATAGTTTGTGGTTTAAGATTATTACCTGTTTTATTAAAGACCGAATTTTCTTCCCTGTTTTCTAAAAAGTTATTTTCTGTTTTCTCTTAGCTTCAAAGAGAAAAGCGGTATAGAGATGCCTTTAATGTGCCTCTGTAGCTGCAAGTTTCCCTTGAATATTACCTTCACTTCCACTGTGTTCCTGAACCTCCTCTCTGACAAAGCTCTAATGACTTCCTAATGGACAAATCCACAGCTGTCTTCTCTACCGACAGCAGCTGCATTGAAAGCTCTTGTTTCTATCACTCCTTTCACAGGGCAAATCTCATTTAATTTCTATTCTCATTCTCCATAGCCACCTCCTATTTTTCAATCTCACTGTGTACTCTTTTCTCTGGGTTATCCAGAAGAAATACATCCTTTCATTTTTGTTCCTGTAGCTCTTTTTTTTTGGTATTGCTCTTAATAAACATCGGCACAGACTAAGTTCTTACTTTATCTGCATACTTGATTACTAGGGTTTGAATATGTGTGTCCCCTCAAAATTCACATGTGGGAATTAGCCCCTGAGGTGATGGTGTAGAATGTCAAGGGCATAAGAGCTCTTCCTTCATGGATGCGATTAATACCCTCCTAACAGAGGCTTCAGAGAGCTACATTCTCCTTCCTATCCCTTTTACCACATGAAATCATCCAGATAGCACCATCTATGAAGAGCAACATTTTCCTTTTTTATTTTCTTCCTACCATGTGAAGACACAGTCTTTATCCTTTCCCTCCAGAGGATATAGCAACAAGGCATCATCTTGGAAGCAGAGTAAGACTTCACTGGACACCGAATCTGCCAGTACCTTGACCTTTAACTTTCTATATTATATTTTTATAAATAAAATTTATAAATAAATTTCTATTTCCTATACATTACCTGGTAATTTTGTTATAGCATCCCAACTGAGACAATTACCTGATGTTCTAGAGTGTTTGTTAATTGAGTAGAACATTTTATCTTTCTTCACTGCCTTTTGCATAGGGAGCAATCAAATGTTTTTTGAATTCAGATTATTCTATTATTTAATTAATTAGATATTTGGCCTCTATGTTGTCTCTTTTCATAAGGAAATATTAATAACCAGTTATGTCAATAAATTACATTAAAATATCACAAATTATGATCAATAGGAAAAATAAAAACATGGCAACAAAATAGAAAATTAGAAAACAAAACAAAAAGAAAAACAATGTTGAACCATAAGCCTGGGTATCTATTTACTATCTAGACCTAGCATTATCAGAAGGGAATGAGGGGTCTTAGGCTAAGAAGGCACAAATCAAGTACACAAAAGAGAAAGTTATTTCACACAAAGAGTATGTGTTTTTTTTTTAAATAAAAATGTTAATACTAGGATTCCCTAATATTCAAGGACTTGCTTTTGCATTTAAAATAGGAAAGTATCTCTAAATTCTATCATGTTTTTAATCATTTTTAGTCATGTTTTTATCATGTTTTTAATCATGTTTTAATCTACAAAGTTTATGTTAGTCTACATTTTCATTACTATAAAATTTTGTAAGTATAACATGGCAAAGGTATGCAATTTTACTTGCATAAAAGAAATATCCATCAAGAAAAGAAACATGTTTTAGGGGCCAAAGTGCCCACCAGGTATTAAACTCCAGCTACAAAAGTACTATGAAGAGGAATACGTTTTATTAGAGCTTCTTTCTTCAACATCACAGCCCACGGGCTATATTTTAAAAAATAAACTTGTTTCTGTTATAAGCAATTATAGGGATGGTTGGAAACACACACACACACACACACACACACACACACACATACACACACACACACATATACACATACACACACACACACACACACACAAACACATACTCATACAGAGTTAGGGCTAATCCTTTCCACTGCATGCCCACAGAAAATATTACGCTTACATTTGCAACTAAAGAGATTTTATAAAAAGCTTATTCTTTACAACTTTATCTCTTAGTCTAATAGTTGGCCTAAAGTCTTTGTTTGTTAAATGAGTCTCACTACGATTTATGAGATGTGTCTATTGTGTCTATTACTATGCCTTCTTGTGCTGTATATCTTAATTATAGTGCGATTACCGTGTAAAGCAAGGAAGGAAAAATTCCCATTATGTTTGGGAGAACTGAACCCAATAACATATATTTTAAAAAATAATGTGCTATCTAATAAGGCCTTAAAAACTAAATACCATAGGGCACACTGACAATGTTCATTGAATTATATAAGTGAATTAGTTCAGTTTGGAAAGCCCTAGCATTTGCACAATTCCTAAGTCCATAATACCTGGTCACCTACTTCATTTATCAATTGAATATGTGATTAATGAAGTAGAGGTCCACGGTTGATCTGAAAGTTTCCAAGAAAAGTAATTTCATATGCATATTTGATCTATTATTAGATCTCTACAGAAGGTGATTAGAATTGAGACATTTAAAGTATTCTGAAAGTACATTCTCATGGAATTGGCTAATGACTGCTCTGCTTGAGGAAATCAGAGAAGGTTTCAGAGAACAAAGACACTTATGAAGCTAATCCCTTCTCCCTTGTGTGTGGCAGTCACTACTGGAGCACACATCTCACTCTTTCCCTCTCTGCTAAATGTGACCTTTCACCTTTTCAGTGAGTACTCCAGTCACTTATTTTAAGAGATAAAATGTTTTTACTAACCTAAGCTGAATGCACACAATCCTAGGGCAATGTCCATTTTAAATTAATCTGATTTAGATAATTGAATATAATTTCCTCCCCCAGTCTCCTTTCTAGCTGAAAATCTAGCTAAGAATAGAGTATTGATGAAGAGAGGCAAGAGTGGACACTGAGGTGGAATTTACCAAACCTGAGAAATTTATTTTAATGTTCATTTCCTGAGAACATTGAGACACTTTCAATTTTTAGAGAGAGAAACTGAAAGGAAAACTTTCTACTAAGAGAAAATATCCTGCACATATAAGAACATTCCAATTGAGCTGCCAGCCTTGGTGCATGTGGCTGGCTCCATAACCACTGTGCTCAAACCTGCCCCGGGCCAGCTAAACAACAATGAAAACTGCAACAAAAAAAATAGCTGGGCACTGTGGTGGGCGTCTGTAGTCCCAGCTACTTGGGAGGCTGAGGCAAGAGAATCGCTTAAGACAGCGGTTCTCAACCTGTGGGTTGCAACCCACAGGAACTGTATTAAAGGGCTGTGGCATTAGGAAGGTTGAGAACCACTCTCTTAAGCCCAAGAGTTTGAGGTTGCTGTGAGCTGTGACGCCGCGACATAAGTTAAAACTCTGTCTCAAAAAAAAAAAAAAAAAAAAAAAAATAGGCATGATAGTTTCTCTCCTTAAGCATTTTTTGGCCAAGTGAGAAAAAGGGAATATTTAGGGTGGGGGACATTGGTTAGCATTCTTTATATGCCACAGCCTTGATCATCCTTGCTTATTTGTTTATTTAATTTGTAGCACATGGGCAAAACATATAAGCCCAGAGCCTCAATATTACATATTAAGGACAGTTTTTTTAAAAGTGATTTTATTATTTTCTTTTGGGGATTCTAAGCAAACATATTTCTTAACAATATTTTGTGACCAATGGACCAAAAACCCAAGTATAGTAGAATAAGAAAATAAATCTATAAGTGTCATTCTTCTTGCTAAATTGAATAACATGAAAATCAGTCAAATTAAGTAAATAAATTCTACATTAAGACAGAAAAAAAAATATTAAAATGCATCTTACTACAGGTAAAAAAAATAAATAAATAAAAAATAAAAATGTTCTGGATTAGAAAAAAAAAAAAAAAGAACATTCCAATTGCCCTATTGTTTTTCATATCTGTCCCTATTTGCCAATATCTAAAATAGAAATTTTTAAAAATGTGTCTTAACTTATGAATTTATGAATGACACTACTCCCTATCAAGATATTGGCATGCATTTTTTTTTCTGCCTCTCCTTTCTAGGTTTGTTTTCTTTAGAAGAGGAAATAAAATACAACTTAGATTTTGTCTTTCCTGATGGCTTTTTCAGAATATATTTCAGAATGCTGGGTAATGAATGAATTGTGCAAAAGGTGGAAGGATAATGGTGCTCTGCAGTTTTTCAGAAATAGATATAAGAGTTCAGTGGATATCATTGTGGGTCCCTCCATCATTGGTAGGCCAGGTGCTTGATGCAGAAAGGCAGGTCAGCCTTAAGGGCAGGGTCTCCTCCCTATGCAGGCAGGAGTGCCTGGCTAATTTGAGTAGAATTGAGCTAATTAGAGATCTACTCAAGAGCAGAGTAATGTCTTCTGATTTCCCAGATTCATCCTCCTCCATCTATCACTGCAGCCTCCATTCTGAACTTGAAGCTTCTAGACTGAGACTCTGGTCTAGAAATGTACTCAATTTAAATCTAGATTAAAATAATATTGTCTAAATTTATACATACATTTAGGTACAACAAAATATCTATTCAACAAAGAAAGAATTTCACCAAATCACTAGTGTGTGTTGAATTCTCACTATGCGTCAGATGTTGGATTAGTATTTTATAGATACTATCTTGTTTTTCCTTAGAGAGGAAGAAAGAGTTATAAGAACTATGTGTACTACTATTTTTATTTTACAAGCTAGGAAACTAAAGTATAGATATAATAGATCCAGTTAACAGACAAATGACAGATTAGGAAAAGATTAATACCTAGAATGTCTAGGAGATTCCCCAGGGAAAAAGAAAAGAAAACACAACAGAGAAATGATCAAGGGATTAAAATCAGAGATTCACAAAGGGAAACTTGAATTGCCAAAACATTTTTGATGATATGAACAAACACTTTGGGATTGAGAAAAACCCACAATTTAGTATGCATGCTGAAAGACTTTTATACATCAATCATGTTGATAAAAATTCACATAACATCTATAACTTGAAAGAATGCGGAAGAGTGGGTAGCCCACTGTACATTCTGTTCCAGTAAAGCCATATGGAAACAAACCTTTTTGCAATTTATTAAAATTAAATAGGAACAAACGCTATGTCTCAAAATTTCACTCCTGAGAGTATATCTGTATTGTCTTTCCTCATTCTGGTATTTATACTGACATGCCAGATTGTATATTCACTTTAGGCATTTATTTAGAAAATTCAGACAAGCATTAGAGATCCAAAAAATATACACAGTCTCTCAGCTCCCTGTGGGCTTAGTCTCAAAATTCCAGGACTGGCTCATGTCTTTGACATGAATTCCCAAGATCTGTGTGAGAAATTTTGTTTTTGGTAGAGATCTCTCCCAAAGGTCGTAATGCCTCTTTATGTACTTAAGTCAGTCTTATCCAACTGGTTAAGCCAATTGCAAATCATCATCAGTTAAGAAACTAACTTTCAATGTCTAGGGGAGTTTCCAACTCTGAATAGAATAACATAACTTCCAGTGCCCTTGTCTTAGCCAAGAGTCAAAAACCAGACTTCCAGGAATACCCGGAGGTAAAGATATAGATAGAACTCTTCTTTTCCAGCTAAAAATCAGCTCTATCTCCAGGAGATCCTGTATAAACACTTCCATACTTGAGAAACGTGGATTGTTGTCCATCTTAGTATGCCCTCCATAAGAAGGATTTAGAAATGTCAAATATAAGGAAATTAATAGACATCATATACATATGATGAAATACTATTAATATATAATGGTAGAAAAAATACAATCTATCTATATCAACATAGATATATAAGAAAAGTAAAATGTTCAGTAAAAACAAAATTGTGACATAATGTAATTAATGAACATAACACACACAAAAAACATACATCATTCAAAAATCCAGTTATAAATAATGACATGGATTATGGTTTGAAAGGATGCAGTCCCTTTCTCTTGATTACTTTATCACAATCTGAAATTGTTCAGATATTCACTTCATATTGTGAATCGTTTCCAAAAGAATTTTATTCTACTTCTATATTCATTATTAAAAAACTTTTGTTGTGGTAACTCTTTTTAAGGAGTTGTTCAGTTTCAAATTTTGATTCCCCACTGCTCTTCAAGGCATATTTAAATGCATCTATAGATAAAATCATAATGGCCTGCATAAAATGCTACAAAGAGAGAAACTGCAGATAGATATTGAAAAATCCCAGCCACACTTTAAATGCAGATCTTATTCCACACACTTCTTTCTCTCAGTTGGGGAATGGGAAAGCTCAATATCACCTTAATTGGATTTTCTTTTGGAAATAACATGTTCTTTCTGTCTGGAAGCTTGTTAGAATTTTGTCTATTTTGGAATTAAGACATTTTGGCAAAGCATTCCCGGGTGTGTGTGTATGTGTGTACGTGTATGTGTGTGCACATGAGCACATACATAGAAAAAATTATCTCTCCTATTCCTAGCTGTTTCTCTAGTTTTTCCTCAATCTTTTTCATTTTCTTTTCTTTAACTCTTAATATTTCACACATTTAGACTTTTTGGATATGTGTTATGAATCTTTTGTTTTTCTTTGAATTTTTCTCATTTCAAGATTTGAAGTCACAATCATCATCTAGTGCTTAAATTATTCTAATAATTTTAAAATTATTTTAAATTTGAAAATTATGTCTTGTTAAACCCTAATATACTTCTTGTAATATACTTGAATGAATCTCGATGTTTCTTTTCATTTTTTGTAGCAGTTGCCATCTGTTTTCTCCAAATTTAACTTCAAAATGATATTCTAATGAAATCCAGATTCAAATTCACCTTATCCACCTCCTTAGTTTGTCTTCATGTGTGTTCTGGTTCCTGGTGCTATATCCTCTTTAGCAGATATTTACTCTTAGGTTCATTTGCCTTTATGATTCAAGTTATTCAATTTGTGGGGTATGCATGGTGGGAGGTGCAGAAGTGTCCACAACTGGATGTTGGTGATGTACTAGCTGGCAGTCTGCCTGCCTCTGCTGATGCTTCATCAACAAAGCTGGTCTAATTTTCCCATATGTCTTGCAAGGCCAGAGTACTTGTAGTAGTACATACCTGTTCAGGTACTATTTTCCTTCTTAATGGTCCATGGATTTCTGCTGATCATGCTTTCTCCAAGGAACTCAGAATTAAATTCTCAACCCTGCATTCTCCATGTTCAGTCCATGGCATCCATCTGGCTAAGTGAAAATAAACTTCCTGTAGATATTTTCTATTACTTTTCTGATCACGGTTTGGGGTTAAGTTTGGGAAGAGAAGAAGGCAGTTTTCCATTTTTCTTGACTTAAGATATCATGTGAAGAAACTTCAGATTTGCTGGTTTCTTTAACCACATCTGAGTTTTCTCTATTTCAGAAAGCTCACCTGTAGGAATGTTTCATTTTGTTTGGCTGACTGATGTGGTGAACTTGTCAGGATAGTTTTTACCTCAAAAGGGTGAAGGCCTATGTTTTTATTGGGGGATAGGGTGATGCATGGCAGAGGGGCCTACTACCACCACACTTCAAACCAGCTTTGAGCAGAAATACATCTGTTCTAAATTTACAGTGTAGACAGAAGTAGGCTTAATTATTCCCCCATTACCTCAATATCCAGTAGGAACATTAACAAAGTATCCCTGAGACATTAATAATTTATCTAATAGTGTGTTTCATTCAGAAAGAGGAGCTAGGTATATGATTGGAACTGGGAGGGAAAGACGACAGGAACATGCATTCACATATTATTTTTTCCAGAATCTCTCTTGGTTTATTACTTTTTACTTCATATTTGTAGGTTCAGTTCTTTTCTCAATAATGAAAACACACTGTCCATTTTTCATAGATGTGTTCCTTTACTCATCATTGCAGAGTGACCTTTCCAGTATCTACATTTTTTAAGTCTATCAATTTTTCTTCTCCCAAGCCACCTAATGTGCATTACAAAAGATCTACTGGAAATGTAACCAATGAAAAGCTACCACCAACCATGTCTCATTTATCTTCTTCAGAAAAAGCTCCAGAAAAGCATGCATACAGTTTTACAGGGCATGCCTGGAATTGCAGACGATCACTATGGTCCCAATTTATGCTTTAACTATAAACTATATCAATTTGTTTTCATACTATTGAACTTATCCTTTTTCTTAGAGAGTTGCTCATGTAAATACCTCTAAATTAGTTATATTGACCTTTAATTTCAAAGGGAGCATCTTCAATGCTTTATAAATATAATATCTGTACCTTTCTAAATGATCACAAAACTATAAATAGCACTATAGAAAACTCTTGATTGCTAGGTCATAACCTGAAAGAGTTCAGATTTTTGCTTTTTATAGGAAAGCCTTATCAGAAGAATTTTATCCCACTTGTAAAAGTTTTTAAGAACTCTTTGTCTTGGTGACTAACTTTGAGTTCTTTGCTCAATTTAAAATTTTTTATTTACCCCCACTATTCAAAACATACTTAAAAGCATCTACAAATAAAATCATAATGAGTCTGCATAAAGTATTACAAGGAAGTACATTTTGATATAGAAAAATATCAGCCACTGTTTATATAAATCTGCTTCCTTAAATGCAAGATTTGTTACAAACAGTGTGGAATATTTCATCAAACTTTCATTATAGGTGGAAAATGAGTTTTATAACTCCAGAAAATAAAACACAAACATATAATCCCTTTGCCTCAATATTCAATGTAATATTTTCTCTTAAAGAAAACAATTTACATTTAAAATACATAAGGATGGGACGCACATGCAGACACGTAACTGCCCCCGCTTTGTGCCCTGAAGAAATGTACTGCAGTTCCTTCCAGCCTGTATTATAATCTAGTATCCAGCTCCTATATAAAACCTATTTCAGCAGTATTATTTTTAAAAATTAAGCTATTATAACATAGCTCATGCAAATGATAGATCTTAAGCTCAGTATTCACAGTATAGTCTTTTACCACTGATAGAAATTGATCCTTCTAAATCTCCAAAGTAAAAATATATTCCAAGGGAAAAAGTAGCAATTTGACTTTTAAAATGACATATTTTATTCTGCCTAGACAACAATTCTCTAGCATCAATTGGACACCTAGTGTGTATAAAATGTCAGGAGAGACTCTCAGTAAGAATTATGACTTTAAAGCTGTTTTAATTTTAAACATCTTTTACTTTTTGTTCCTTGATGTGTGGCCCCTTTGCTTGTGCTAAGTGAATCTCTGCATTTACAATTGCTGAACAGATGGTCTTCTGTTACTTCAGGCTGTGTTATGATGAAGGCTTCCCTTAAGTGAAATCTCACTATTTCCAGAATATGCCACATTCGGTCTTTGCCTTTTTTCTTCATTGGTTCCTAATTCTTATAATACCTTCTACATTTGTTTCTGAAATCCCCCATTTTAAATCTTATTACAAAGTCCTAAAAAAAGAAAGATTAAAGAAATCTTTCCTTAAGCCTTTCAATTCTAATAATTCCACATAACATTAATATTTCACTCTTTTAATGTCACTATTTACTCTTTAAAATTTAACTACATAATAAATATTGAAATTTTGGGATATTGAAATGAATATTTGAAATAGAAAGAATTTCAATATTTGAAAATATAGGAATATTGGAGCTCTACATCAGATCTTGTAATGCATCTAAGGCATCCCTTCTTTAATGCCCAGCATGAACCCAAGCAGAAGCATAATATATTGATGTTGATTTTTTTCTTTTATTTGCCATGTGGTCTGTCATTCCCATTTGATTTACTATGCAGGAGCTCTCAAGGTTTGTGGCTATCATCCACCTTTATAGTTATTCCATGTGATGAATCTGGGAGCATGGAAGAGTTTCTTACCACTGTAAGCAGGCACTCAAATTTCTCCTTGAATATTATGTCTAAGCATGCAATAAAACTGTATAGTCACAAATATTTGTAAAGAAAACCATCAAATTTTGGGAATAAGTGGTTAAGTATCATACCCTGAATATGTATGTATTATATTTTGATAGGGAGCAGCACAGGCAACAACTCTAATCAGATCATCAGAAAAACTCTGGCCTTTGATTCCCTTCCATTCGTTCTTCAGTGGGAGGCACTACAATTATAACAAAAAGCTACTGCAGAGATGTTATAGTTCACTGTGTAAAAGTATTTAGAGTAAAATGTAATTGACTTTCATTACAGATAGTGGTTCAACTATTTTCTATATGTTCTTTATTTCTCTTTATACAATCCCTTCAAAAATGGCTTCAAGAATTTTCTACATACAGTGTCCTGGTCTGGCTGAATGCTGACTTTCCATTAGGTTTGTATTCTAACATGTAGAGGAAGAAAAACATGAAAGCTACACCTTCTATAGAACATTCTAAGGTAATTAATTCTTCCTCCATGTGCTACATGGGCTACGGTGCTGAGACATCAGATGTGATATAAAAATAAATCCAAACTGCAGCATTTAATAATTTCAATGACCTTTACAGTTTTAAAATTATCCATTATTACTTAATGATATGGAGTATCTATTTTAATAAGGCTAACCTTTCTTTTGACTGTACACAATACCTCTTCTTTTTCCTCCACCACAGGCAATCTCCTCCCAACAAACACAAACACCATGCTGTCCTGCCCTGCTGTCCTTTCTGACCTTGCTGTCCTTGAAGAGCTTCTTCTTTTCTCTCATCCCATCTGTATCCTGACCACATCATTCAGAAGTCACGGGTCAGGTGACATTCACTTGACAACACTGAGGCTTCTTTCCCCTCTAATCTCCTTTTGTTATTGGCAGTCAATTACATCAAACACAGTCAAGCAGATAAACATAGGACACACTCAGTCAACTTTATCATGATTTATTTCTCTGCAGATGGCATCATAAAAGTAGAGGCCATGCAAAGTAGAGTCAAAATAATAATGTCTTCTACCTCCAGTCAGTTAGACTCTGCCCCTCACAGAATTCTGTCACTTAGTAGGTCACCAAAGGATTGGTATGAAGAGATAGGATTGATGCTGATCTCAAATGTCAAAAAAGAGCTCCAAAAACAATATTCCTTCCTGTCAAAATAGGGAAAAATTATGAAATAGGATGTAAGTAGAATAGTTCATTCTCCTCTGTCTTTTATCTACTTCAACTTACTCAGTACTCCCATACCACTTGCCTTTCCAGGTACATAGAAAACTTAAATAAATGACATTTGCAGTGCCTGACTTGTTCCAGAAATATTTGCATCTTGAAGTACTAGAAGGAAATACCTAACATGAGTGAACACTTTAGGTTTGGTAGAATTTATAGTTATTTGGAGCAGGTCACTGGATAATACAATGTATATGAAGACTTGAAATTTTTTCAATTAAAAAAACTGGAGCAGATATGGAGAGAAAGAAACACTTTTATACTGCTGGTGGGACTGCAAACTAATAGAACCTTTTTGGAAGGAAGTATGGAGAAACCTCAAAGAACTTAACCTAGACCTCTTTTTTGATCCTGCAATCCCATTACTGGGCATCTATCCAGGAAAAAAAAAAAAAAAAAAACCTTTTATTATAAAGACACTTGTACTAGGCTGTTTATCACAGCCCAATTTACAATTGCTAAAATGTGGAAAAAACCTAAATGTCCTTCAACCCA
Source organism: Loris lydekkerianus (assembly GCA_963574355.1). Taxonomy (NCBI): domain Eukaryota; kingdom Metazoa; phylum Chordata; class Mammalia; order Primates; family Lorisidae; genus Loris; species Loris lydekkerianus. The sequence goes on from CAUYPK010167404.1 coordinate 40,920, forward strand.
GGAATGGATTGGTAAGCTGTGGTATATGTATACCATGGAATATTATTTAGCCATAAAAAATGGATATTTTGCAGCATTTGTACTAACCTGGATGGAGATGGAACACATTATTCTTAGTGAAGCATCACAGGAATGGAGAAGTATGAATCCTATGTATTCAATTTTGATATGAGGACAATTAATGACAATTAATGAGACAGTGAGGGATGGGGGAAGGGGATACCAGACAGAGAAGGAGGGAGTGGGTGAGAGAAAGGAAAAGAAGAAAAAAAAAAAGACAAGAAAAGAAAATAGTGAGTAATTCTCATGTAAATTGGATTTAATTTTGACCAATGTAATGTTTAATTACTTAAACATTAATTTTTAATTCAACTTGTTAATATGTTGTTTAGGATATTGCATCCTCATTTATAAATGAAATATATTTGTAATTTCTACTTTATAATATATATTCTCTCCAATTTTAATATCAGGTATACCCAGATTAAATAGAATGATTTTGAAATATTTCTTCTTTTTCTATTGTCTATAAGATTTGGAATGATCTGTTTTTTGAAATTATCTTTTACTTTTATTTATAAATATTTAGTTATCTATTTTTTGAGACTTAAAAAAAATAAGAAGTTAGCTGATGACTCCATACTGAATCTCCGAGTCAAAGCATTCTAAAATAGACATACTCTTATGTAACAATGTGAATGTTACTTTCTCTGCATTGTTATTATTATTATTGCTTAATATTTAGATGAAGCAATTCTCTGATTTCTTTTCTGAATGTATTTATGTTTGTTCATTCTTTATGAGATTTTTGTTTCTAGTCCTTGTCTTAAACATTGTTATTGTTATTAAATTTTAAGCCTTGTTAATTTTGTGAAAGCAAAAATGGAAACCTAATAAACACATGTATTGGTAAAAAAAATTAAGTGATATTAAAACATAATTAAATTATGTTAAAAGGAAAGTAAATAAATACTTGAAGCTCAAAAAAGATGATGCATATTACTTTGTTGAAGAAGGGACATATTCTTCTACTCTCTTAGGTTAAGTAACTGAGAGCTTGAGAATTATACTAAAAAAAAAAAAAAGATTAACAGGAGAAAAAGAATACAGTTTAATTAATGTTTTACATGTGTGAGAATTCACAGAAGAGAAGTGAAAACTTGAAGTGGTTAGACTTTGGGGCTTTTAACAAAGGAAAGGATGTTTGGGCTTCAGGGGGCAAGAAATCATGGATATTTGACTAGTTAGTATTACGAAAAGATTAGGGTTATTTCAGTAAGGTCTGTTTTTGCAAACCCATCTTGGTGTAAACTCTTGTCTCAAGGATGCTGTTCTCTTCCCAGGGGAAGATGGCACCTTCACAAAGGTTAAGTTATGCCCTACTTTTATGCAGTTGAAGGCAAGGCAGACAATTCTTTTTGAAGTTGTTGATTTTCTTTTGCCTTTAACTCAAAATAATCCTTACGTCAAACTGGCGTATTTTTATTCCCCTCAATTGCTTAGTATAACAGGCACAAGACTGACTCATTGGTCTATATATTTTTTAGAAATATTTGTCATTTCCTAATTAGTGTGTGAAGGGATTGAGTCTTAAAATGCAGGGAATTATGCTTTTTAAATAGGGCAAAAATAACTAAGAAAGCAAAACTATAGAATTCATTCTTAGCTAATAAAGGCAGTGTTTTGTAATGGGAGGTGAGGCAAACACTGAATTGAAAGATTCTTGTTCAAATCCCAGCTTCCATAAAGCTGACCTCTTTATCCATGGGTTTTGTACTGATGGATTCAACCAAATGCAGATCAAAAATATTAACAAGAAAACACCAATAAATATAACAATACAAATATAATAAAAATAACACAAAAGATATAGTACAGAAACTATTTACATAGCATTTACATTGCACTGGGTATTGTGTGTAATCTAGAATTGATTAAAAGAATATGGGAAGATGTGCATAGATTATATAGAAACACTGTACCATTTCTTGTAGGAATTTAAGCATATGTAGATTTTGATATCTGGGGGGAGGTAAGGAGGAGAGGGAGTCCTGGCACTAATCTTCCATTGGTCCTGAAAGACAACTGTACTTACTGTGGGAAATAATTTAGGTTTCAGGATCTTTGTAAACCAATTTCTCAATCCATGAAATAGGGAAAATAAACAACATGAAGATCAAAGATAATAGTAAACACAAAAGTTCTAATCAATATATAAAAATATAAAGTTTTTTTTTTTCCCCTTAATAAAGTGTTAAAGAATGTCAAAGAATGCCATGGTATTCTGATCTTTCTAGGCCTATAGTCAGTCCATCATGCTCTGCTGATATCTCCAAGCTACGCTGTGATCTGCTTTGGGTGCAACATGATATGCAGGATAGAGGGTGAGATTAAAGTAGAACACACAGAATTCATATTGAGAATCTGCCTCTTACTGGTTTTGTAGCCTTTGGCAAAAGGCAACCTCTTTCAATCTCAGTTTCCTTGTTGATAATAATGTGAAATGTAAGCTCTCCCACAGGGGGAGGATTATGTGAGATGATATATAGAGGGTGGCAAAATATGTCTATACATTTTAAGAAAGAGAAAAAAACTGTATTAAAATTATAATACTCCATAAACACCAATAACATTGTTATCTTTTATATTGCATCTTGTATGACTTATAAAGTAAATTGTGACTTGAGTATTATAACCTAATACAGATTTTTCATTTTGTAAAATGTGTATACACTTTTTGGCACCCTCGGTATATGTAAAAATGTTTCTTGGCAGGCTAACTAAATGGGTTCGTCACCACAGGAAGGGTGCAGTCATAATAGCATGTTCCTGGTCAGGGGAAGGTTGCGTGAATAATAACACGTTCATGGCCACAGAAAGGGTGTGTGAATAATAATATGTTCATGGTCACAGGAAGGGTGTGCAAATAATAGCATGTTCATGGTCACAGGAAGGGTGTGTGAATAATAACATGTTCATTGCCATGGGAAGGGTGCATGCATAATAACATGTTCATGGTCACAGGAAGGATGTGTGAATAATAACATGTTCCTGGTTACAGGAAGGGTGCGTGCATAATAACATGTTTATGGTCACAGGAAGGGTGCATGCATAATACCATGTTAATGGTCACGAGAAGGGTGTGTGAATAATAACATGTACATATTCAGGGGAAGGGTGTGTGAATAATAACATGTTCATATTCAGGGGAAGATGTGTGAATAATAACATGTTCATGGTCACAGGAAGGATGAGTGCATAATATCACATCCTGGCCACGGGAAGGGTGCATGTATAATGACATGTTCATGGTCACAGGAGGGGTGCATGCATAATAACATGTTCATAGTCACGGGAAGGGTGCATGAATAATAACATGTTCATGGTCACAGGAAGGGTGAGTGCATAATATCACATCTTGGCCATGGGAAGGGTGCATGTATAATAACATGTTCATAATCATAGGAACGGTGCATGCATAATAACATGTTCATGGTCACGGGAAAGGTGTGTGAATAATAACACGTTCTTGGTCACAGGAAGGGTGAGTGCATAATATCACATCCTGGCCATGGGAAGGGTGTGTGCATAATGACATGTTCATGGTCACAGGAAGGGTGCATGCATAATAACATGTCCATGGTCACTGGAAGGGTGCATGAATAATAACATGTTCCTGATCATGGGAAGGGTGCATGCATAATAACATGTTCATGGTCACGGGAAGGGTGTGTAAATAATAACATGTTAATGGTCATGGGAAGGTTGTGTGAATAACAAAATATTCATGATCACAGGAAGGGTGGAGTGCATAATATCACATCCTGGCCATGGGAAGGGTGCGTGCATAATAACATGTTCATGGTCATTGGAAGGGTACATGCATAATAACATGTTCATGGTCACAGGAAGGGTGTGTGAATAATAACATGTTCATGGACATGGGAAGGGTGTGTGAATAATGACATATTCATGCTCAAGTGAAGGGTGAGTGCATAATATCATGTCCTGGCCATGGGAAGGGTGCATGCATAATAACATGTTCATGGTCACAGGAAGGGTGCATGCATAATAACATGTTCATGGTCACAGGAAGGGTGAGTGAATAATAACACATTCTTGGTCATGGGAAAAGTGTGTACATAATAACATGTTCATGGTCACAGGAAGAGTGTGTGAATAATAACATGTTCATGGACATGGAAAGGGTATGTGAATAATAACATGTTCGTGGACACGGGAAGGGTGTGTGAATAATAACATGTTCATGGTCATGGGAAGGATGTGTGAATAATTACATATTCATGGTCACAGGAAGGGTGAGTGCATAATATCACGTCCTGGCCACGGGAAGGGTGCATGCATAATAACATGGTCATGACTGCCACTTTCTCCACTCTTCCATCCATCTCTTAGTAATATTTCTGTGGATCTCTTAGTAATATTTCTGTGCATATGGAAGATAAAATATCAGTTTTGGATGGAGAAGGTTTGTATCTGAAACAAGTTCACCTTTAGAATATGAATTCATTTTTGAAATCTTATTTTAATTAATAAAACATAATTATATATATTTACAGGGTAGACTGTGATGTTGTGATATATTTTACAATGCAGAATGATTAAATTAGGCTAGTTAGAAAATCTATACTTCACATAATTAGCATATTTTGTGGGGTAAACATTTATAATCTACTCTTTGGAATATACAATTCATGACTATTTATTTATTTATTTATTTTAGAGACAGAGTCTCACTTTATTGCCCTCAGTGGAGTGATGTGGCTTCACAGCTCACAGGAACCTCCAGCTCTTGGGCTTAGGTGACTCTCTTGCCTCAGCCTCCTGAGTAGCTGGGACTACAGGTGCCTGCCACAATGCCCTGCTGTTTTTTTGTTGCAGTTTGGCCAGGCCGGGTTTGAACCTGCCACCCTCAGTATATGGGGCCAGTGCCCTAACCACTGAGCAACAGGCACAGCCCCATGATTATTTATTATAGTAATAATTCTGCACAATAGATCACTAAAGCTTATTCCTGCCATTTAACTACAACTTTGTACCTTTCTATCACTGCTCCCTTTTCACACCCCCTATCCCAGCCTCTGGCAACATCATACTCTCTGCTTCTGAAATACAAAAATTGTATTTTTGTGTCTGATAATTTCACTTAGCATTATGTTCTCTAGGTACGTGCATGTTGTCATAAATGGCACAATTTGCCCTCTCTTTAAGGCTGAATAGTATTCCATTGTGTGTACATACCACACAGAATGTGAGTAATTTTTGACTGTAGGCTCCTCTAAGTCAGAGAGAGTGTGTTCTGCTTTTAGCAATAAGAAAGTGACAACGCAAAAAGGCACCACGGTGTTAATGGCATAGTATCTTATATACCTGCCTGATTGCTGCCTGATCAATCTAATGATTTTGGTTTGTTTTGCTTTCTATGTGGAAAGTAGGGGGGAATAGAGATGGTAAAACACATTAAAGCAGTCTGCTATTAGAATACGTTGCCCAACCAGAATGGTAATCAAATTGATGTAAGTTTGGGTTACTCTGAAATTTCTTTAGACTCAATCAATCATAGCAAAATAGCAGGGAAGAAGTGAGTTTGTGTTAAGAGGGGATGTTATAATTGGATCCATGCCTTCTGGTACTATCCTATTCCCAAGCCCACTCCCCAGACCTTCACGTCACCACACGAACATACGTGTACGCACAATACTCACAGCCAAGCGTGAAGGGTTGCAATGTGCCCAGCACTTTTTATTTATAGAGGTACATGCGTGGGAGAGGAGAAGGTAAGAACTAGCACCTTTGCTGAACTGGCTGAACAGTGTTATCACCCAAACACTGCTCCATATTTATAGGGCAATGGCAAAATGAGGAAAAGAAACAGAAACAAGAGACACACGTAAAAGGTTTTATTATGTTCTTTAGTGTTTTGTGAAATCTGGTTTTCATGCCAAATCAACAAATTCTCCCACATCTCCTGATCATTTAACACACACACATTAATTTATAATGTGAATACTGAGAGATGATGGGTGAATAGTGAATATTTCTAAGAACCATATCAATCTCTGGGTGGTTTATAAATGACATATATATATATATATAAAATAAATTCAAATTTTTTGAAAATAAACTTAGGATTTCTTTCATATAGCTAATTTTATATATTGGGTAAATAATCCAGGAAGGAAAATAATTTATAAAAGGTAAATACAATTTTGATCACTGGTTTATTTATTTATTTATTTTTATTTTATTATTTTTTTTTCACGTTTCTTTTCACTGATTTATTTAATTAAAAATCTCTGCATGGGAAAGGGAAGAGAATTTTGCTATATAGATTTTTTTGAATTGAAATGATACAAGTGAAAAAACAGTAAATAAGTTCTGATAAACTTCAATAGGAATGCTGGTGTAATTTTTGAGAAAAAAAAATAGACTAATAAGCCAAAACTAAAACTCAACACTAAACAGATTAAAAATGTTAAAAAAAAAATTGAATGACTATAAACATTAAAAAATAGCACAGGGCAACCTGTAGAATTCATCAAATAGAACAATCAGAGCTAGTAAGAAATAAACTATAATTAATACAGAAGAGTATAAGTGGAAAATATACTTAGGACTATTAATTCTATAGTAGGAAATATTAAGGCAATAGTTAAATGCAAAAGTAATCAAATTAATATTAATTAAAAGCCAGTAGGATCAGCTAGATTTGTACACCTTAAACTAGGGACAAAAGGTTCAGCAAGTTTTTTATATACTCTTATTTATTCAATTAAAAATATTCTTAAGTTATGTCCTATTTGCAAAATCATGGTTTTAGTGAGTGGTTGCATTTTAAATAATGTTTACAGGAAAATTTTCTAAAAATGGAAACTCTATGTTTCTCTCAAATTTTCCTTAACATTTTAATCATCCAGACAATCATAACGTGGAGAGATAAACTAGCCTGGGAATTCCATTATTCTTCCACTTTATTTACTTTTGTATATACTGCCTATAATTACCCTTAATGCACTGGTATAATTGTCACGAAACTTGTCAGAACAATCAAATATGATGTCATTAATAAATCCAGATTGTATACTACAGCTGAAGAATTGGTTGGGCAGGAATCACAATCATATACTTAGAATTGATTTTGCATTTAGAGAGGCAACTATAAAGATATGAAAAATATGTTACATTTAATTGTGTTTGAATCACAAATTGTATTACCCTCTTTGTGAGTCTGCCTCTGGAAGTGCAGGGACCTCAATTCTAGCTCTCTGGATAATTAATGATGACTGTTTTCCTATATCTACTTGCTGATGCCATCTATTGCCTGCGATGTCTCACTAAGACAAATGACTTAGCCAATTGCAGATAAAAATGTTTTCCATCAGAAGTAGGTTTTGACACTAGAGTGGAGAACAAGTTCAGCCTGACTTTATGAATGGTAAGAATTTCCTTGCCATAATGTGCAATGATGAATTATTTTATTAATATTGATTTCTACCCTTACAAGGATAAACATGTCAGTAAGATCAATTCTTTTAGTCACATCTGTTGTTGCAGGATACAAAATATCTACTTACTGCCGAAACAAAATTTGATATAACACTGTGGTTTAGATATTAAATTTAGTTTAGCCATCAAGTTTCAGTTTGGTAAGAGGAGTAAGAAGTGAAATATTGATGACATTTACCCATTATAATCAGAGTTAATAAAGTTTCATTTGGGTCTAAGGTAAACACAAATTTAGGGTTACTACTGTGGAAAGTAGTAACTCTTGGAGTGATTTGAATTAGTTTCTCTTTCTCCACCCCATCCAAGAAGATTTAAATTAGCTCTAAAATAGCAGACAACTCAAAATGCATCTGAAGACAAAAATAAATGATAAATTCAAATTTCAAATTTCAAAGGTTTTATATTTGAAATGCTCATGAATAAAATTATAAAGTTGTGACTTTTAATGCATGAAAGGCAAAACGTTAAGTACAGAATTGTAATAGTAATTTAATACTACCTTTTGTTACCTTTGTTAAATTTCTGAGAAATTTAATAGGAAAAAGAAAACTACATGTGATAAAGATTTTTTTCTCTATAAATATAAGCCTTTTTCTATTCATAGCTGGAATACCTTTTAAAAGTAATAAATTTTGTTATTTGCTGCATGAAACCTTCTAGTCAATTAAAAATGGCTGGGCGCAGTAGAAGGCCCAGGCAGGGGTGAGGTGGATATCTGAGCTCATAGTTTCAAGACCAGCCTGAGCAAAAGTGAGTCCCCCATCTCTAAAAATAGCCAGGTGTTGTGGTGAGTGCCTGTAGTCCCAGCTATTTGGGAGGCTGAGGCAAGAATACCGCTTGAGCCCTAGTGTCTGAGGTTGCTGTGAGCTGTGATGCCACAGCACTCTACTAAGGTCAACAAGTGAGAACCTGTCTCAAAAAAAAAAAAAAAAGAACAAAACGTAAAGGCCAAGCTGTATCCACAGCCCTCGGTGACTTGGCTCCTGATACCTTTCTGACTTTGATTCACATCACTTTCCATTCTTCTCAGTGACTGTCAGAAGTGCTGGTTTTCAGTCCACTCCCACTCGTGGTCATTTTGCTCACCTCTAGAGTCTGTCCTCTTCTTTCTTCCTGGAATACTCTTCTCATAGCAGACTCGCTAGTTTGGGTCTGTTAAAAAATCACTTCCAATGGAGACTCTACTGTATGCTTTGACTAAATGATTATCTATTGGAATTTCAAAGGCTTCTATAGGTGAATAGAAAAATAGGGAGGATTAAACAGGGCCATTTACTTAAGATTTCTTTAAAAAACACAAATGCAAGTTATTTTTACAATTCATCCAATATCATAATTTTCGAAGGGGGGGGTCTGAAAAATCAGATTTTTTTAGTCTGTTCATTTGCTCTTTCCTTACTAATATATTTCTTTAAATTGTTCAGCTTTTGGTATGTGTAAGGTACTATTCACAGTTCTTAGGATTCATAAAACATGAAAACCTTTCTCTGTGTCTTTTTTTTTCTTTTTTTTTTTTTTGAGACAGAGTCTCACTATGTTGCCCTCTATAGTCTGCTGTGGCGTCATAGCTCACAGCAAACTCAAACTCCTGAGCTCAAGTGATCCTCTTGCCTCAGCTTCCTGAGTAGCTCCGACTTCAGGCACCTGCCACAAACCAGGCTATTTTCTGGAGAAGGTGTCTTGCTCTTGTTCAGGCTGGTCTTGAACTCCTGAGCTCAAGCAATTTGCCCATCTCCACCTCCCAAAGTGCTAGGATTATAGATGTGAGCCTCTGCACTTGGCAGAAAATCCTTCTCTTATAGAATTCAGTGCCTAGCAGGAACAAATAAATGATAAACTCAATAAAATGGCAAACATGTACAGGAATGCTAAAAGGTAGTGGTGACTATAGAAAATAAACTATAGAAGGGTAGGAACTATTCTGTAGTTCACATGATGTCTTCTTTGATTTTTGTTCCTAAAAATTCATACAATTTTCAAAATTCATCCCAAAACATAGGCCAAATTTACTACTTCATTGACATATTTATTGTCTTTATTACTACCACTTTTAGTTACATTGTAGTGAAATACTTTTTCTCCTATTATTTCCAACATGTACACAGTTTGTGTCCTTTGTAGATGTTATGGAAATAATAATACCCTCAAAACCAAGAAACATGTCATTGCTGGACAATGACTCAAGGGACCTTTCAAAGGAACCCACACCATTAGGAATGCCATCTGCCATTATTCTTTCCTAGTCCCTGTTTCCTCCATAAAACCTAGAGGTATCCATAACAATACTTTGTTTTTTTAAAACTTATTTATTTATTTATTTATTGAGATAGAGTTTTACTATGTCACCCTTGGTAGGATGCTGTGGCATCACAGCTCACAGCAACTTCAAACTCTTGGGCTTAAGCAATTCTCTCTACTAAGGTCAACAAGTGAGAACCTGTCTCAAAAAAAAAAAAAAAAAAGAACAAAACGTAAGCCTCCCAAGTAGCTGGGACTACAGGCCTCTGACACAATGCCTGGCTTTTTTTTTTTTTTTTTATTGCAGTTGTCATTGTCGTTTAGCTGGCCTAGGCTGGTTCGAACCCTCCAGCCTTGGTGTATGTGGCTGGCGCCATAACCACTGTGCTACAGGCGCCCTGTTTTTTTGTTTTTTTTTTTTAAACTTATTTAGTATTTCTCTAATACTAGATTTTAACTTTCAAAAACACCTGCATATTTTCATTTTTTTAAAAAAAATTTGCATGTTTATTTTTATTTAACAGTGCCAAGCATAAAACAGGCAATTAAAACAATTTTTGGTATAATTAGTGTGTACGTCTGTAACTTCATGATGGCCCATAATGTATCCAACTATTTTGTTCTGTGGGAAGAACTGAAGTGTCCATTAACCTAAATACAGATGATTTAAATGGAAAAACAAATATTCAGCTTTGCAGTATAAAACTGTGTATATTTGACTGAGTTAGAACTTCATCTCTGCTGACATTGTTTCTGTTTATTTGCCTGGCTGAGAAGGCAGAGGGAAACAGATGGTAAAGGTGTTTCTTTAAAAGATTTTGATGGGGTTGAGCTACATTAAACTATAATGTTATGTTGTAGAAATGAGTGTTCTTACTGAAAATGGCTTAGAGAAAAAGATTCTGGAACAAGAAACAAGGATTCCCAAGATGAACCTTTGGTTGGGGTGATGGAAGAATTTTTCTCATTGGGCCTCAGAGTAATTGAAACTAATAGATAATGTCACACTGCTTTTTTGATGGTGAGAGAGCTAAGTTGACCCTTGCCGATTGTAGGCAAGTTGTCAGCTTGAGTGGTAGACTTTGAGAGAATCTACAAGTGTGAGTCTGGGCTGATGGGCTCTGGAATAAACCACATGTATTAGCCGTTGGAAATAATGCCAATTGTACACCACTTTGTTATTCATGAACTTTCAGTTAAATGTTTTTAAAAGTTGCAATCCAGTCAGAATGGCGTAGAGGGGGAACTAGGGGAAAACCTACCTTACTCTGTGTCAAAATGATATAACAGGCAATTAAAACAATTTTTAGTATAATTAGCATGTACAAAATCAATACCATTTTCAAGATTCATCACAAAACATCTCAAAACATATGCCAGATGTGCCACTTCATATTTAATATTTACATTATTAATCTTTATTACTAACACTTTTAGTCACATTGTAGTGACATGATTTGCTTTTCCCCTGGTATTTTTTTTTTTTTTTGTATTTTAAAGTATAGAACACTTTATTATTACAGAGTATCCCCCTTTGTCTATAGTAATAGCTGCGTCTTGAGGTCTATTTTTCCTGATATTAGTATAATTATACCTTATTATCTTCATTTTAAAGTACTTTCTTACAGAGAACATGTACTAGGTTCTTGATTTTTATTTATTTATTTTTTTAGAGACAGAGTCTCACTTTGTCACCTTCGGTAGAGTGCTATGGCATCACAGCTCACAGCAACCTTTTTTAACATGAACCTTCCCCATACCTGGCACCTCACTCTCATCTGCTTTCAGGTTGCAGCTGCCATAGGGGGAGATTTATGAGGGAGCAGGAAGGCAAGGCAGACATGGGTGCAGTGACAACAACTGCAGCAAGATGCAACAGAGTCACCCATTAATGCTTTTTAAATGCTTATTCTGTTCCAAGTACTATTCATGTATTGATTCATTCAATTCTCCAAACTCTGTGAAGTAGTACTATTAATAAAATCCTGGTCACAATCACAAAAACAGGAGCTTAGGAAAACATCAAAGGAAGGGCTGCCACCCTTGCAGTGGCTCTCTGTCATAATGTTGATATTTATAGAAACATGCTGAAGTTGATTTGCATCAGCTGATGAACACCATACTTGTTCTGGAAGTATTATTTGTTAAGGCTTCCTTTGAGAGAGCTTATAGGCAAGGGTAGACTGGAATAGAAAACCATGATAGAAGCACCAGTTGATCACTAAGGCTGCTGAATTATCTACTTAGGTCAGAACATTGATTTCACAAAGGGCTAAAAATTCAAAGAACTCAGTTTCAGTTGTTGGATACTTTATGTGTTATACTTTGCACCTCTCATTCTTCCGTGAGCTTCTTTGTAAACTGCTCAGAAGAATAACTACTAACACCAAGACTATCACTTAAGACATGACTTGCAGCAGCATAAATTGTTATCTTTTAGTTCACAGGATTTTTCTGGGGAGCATGCACTCTGCTGATCTGTTCACCTTGTGTCCAAGAAGTGATACTTGGGGGCTAGATGCTCTGGTTACTTCATTTTCAATCATTACCACATATCAAAACTATGAAGAAGTTCCTGAGGACACCTGCGCCTCAGGTGCACTTGTCTTGACCTGGGTCTAGCAGAGTAAGGCGATTTCATTTTTTACTGAAACTGTAGTGTCAAAAGTAAGCCATTTTCTATAAAATATTTGTAGAGAAAAAAGAAAATGAGGAAAAGAGAGAGTGACAGAAAGAGGTCAATATTTGCAACCATGCCTGTTTAGGCTCAGCAACCGAGCGAGGGAGCAATATACTTGGAGATATGATTCTGACTGTATTTACTATTGACATCAATTGTTATCATCAAATGGATTTGTCAGTGATCTCAACTGATTACTAAGGTAGCTTTGTAAGCAGAATTGACTAAGCTTTAGTGATGTTTTGGTACACATCCATAAATCCACCTATTTATTTTCATTTTCTTGGTATGTTATCAGGGAAAAAAATGTGTGTTTACTTTCTACATACGATGAACTAGTTTAACCCCTTCATAAGTAATTTCAAAATAAAAGCATTTGTTGCAGAAAGATGTAAATATCAATCAACAGGCACTAACATGGGCCATCTCATGGGGCCATCTACACCTATTATGGAGCAGGGAATTCGTAAACATTCTGGCATAAAATGTGAAACAAGATGCTCAAGTTGACACACCTGTTGGGAAGTTTTTTGTTCTGAAATTAAGACTCCAGATAAAAATAAAATGTTATAGAGATGTTAAGCGTATACATTGAGAATAATATCACCAAGTATCATCTAATTTTTTAATTTGAGCCTCAGCCTAAACTTTTTATTAGCTTGTTAGCTACTCTACTCTGTCCTTGCATATGCCTTGGCCCAGGGCACTGAAAGTCAAACCTATTGAAGGCCTCCCCTGCACAGGTTACACATTCCCATGAAGTTGTGCAAACATCTTATCTATAGCTATAACACAAAGTAGGCTTACATACATTTAATAATATTTTTCTTTCCTTGTTTCCTTTGCTAGCTTATACTGTGCTTATAATGCTACCATGTAGTTAGGAGAAATAGATTATTTATAAAAGAGTTCATCTAAATGTCTGGACAGTACTAAAAATGAAGAATACAGAATTGAATACTTATGTCAATACACCTATAAAAATCCTTTTGCACCTCAATATGAAGTTATAGAAAAGAAGAAAAACAAAGAGAATATATTTTTATATATGAAGTAAAAAATGCACTAATGTAAACATTTAAAAATTTCTTAATTTTTTCAAAAAGAATACCTTCAAATATACCTTCAAATAATATCTTCAAAAAGAATAAATACCGTGTAAAAAAAATTGCCATAGAACCTAAGAACTCTATTTACTTCTATGGGAATTGTTCATTGGACTTCTTTCATTAGGATTGCTGAGTGTTAGGGGAGAGAATCTCTGTTTTATTGACATTTCCCCTGCCTATTATTTTGCATACCTGAGGAAAAAAAGGCTTCATTTTTTTGGCAAAAAGTGGAAACTATGAGATTCTGGGCATTGCAAGCTTCTCTCTTCTTGGAATTCTTAATTTTCTTCTAACGGTGAATACATATTACATATTTCTCTGATTTGATTACAAATTTTTAGAGATAAGAGACTTATTATAACTTCTACTTTTAAACCCTAAAACAACTAGGGTTATTAGAAGTAACAAATAAACTTGTATTAATTGTTGATTCAAATGGATTGAACACTGATGTGTCATAAAAATTGGAAAGGAGTATTTTTTGCCTGTGTAATTTTATTTGTATAGCTTAGACAAATAGCTCACAATTTAAATGCCTTCAAATATGTTTTTTCAATCAATACATAAATATTTACTGAAAGGTTTCTGGGTTCTCAGCACAGCACAGGATGAATAACAATAGGGTTGAGCAAATCCTTGAAATCAACTTTTATCTCAGATCTACAGAAAATGTTTCTTTCCCTATATTTATTCCAACCTCCAAAGGACTCTTATTTTTTCATCAAATGCAACTTTTTTCAATGTAGTTTGAGGTTATCATTTAATATTGTGCCACTTTTAAGAAGAATGTTAAATATTCAATAACTTTTAAAAAGAAATAACAATGAAAGATGGTTTATCTTAACAAATATTAAGATATATGTGTAAAGTTTAATTGTTTATACTATGCCTTATTTAATTTAGTTACTAAATAATTAGTAAAGATTTAATGACTAATATACAATGTAATTCTATTTATTTAATCATCAGTCATTAAGAATTACTATTATAAATATTAATAGTTGTGTTGGTGGAGGCGAGTACAATTCCTGGAAGCAGATACGCCTGTGTGAACTGAACTCATGTCCTGTGTATACATATATTCACATATATATTAAGTATTTTTAAAATTCATATCTTAAATTTATAGAGAAAAAAGATTTTTTGATATATAGAGACAATTACCTAAAATTAAGAAATGATAACTTAAATCTTCTATTTTATCCTTCTAGGTCAAAATAAATTCTAAATACATATAACATATATAAAAAAATAAAATTTTAAGATAGCTAAAAAATTGGAGAAATGAAGCACTTTTTACATATGCCATTACAGGGGGACCCACACAGAAAAAGGTATAGATTTAACCACACAAAATCAAAGTACTGAATAGGAAAGAAAGAATAAAATTACAAGTCAAAAACTTTTAAGATATCTACCCTTGTTGGGATGGATGTGGAGAAAAGGGAACACTTCTACACTGCTGGTGGGAATGCAAATTAATACATTCCTTTTGGAAAGATGTTTGGAGAACACTTAGAGATCTAAAAATAGATCTGCCATTCAAACCTATAATTCCTCTACTAGGCATATACCTAGAAGACCAAAAATCACAACAAACAAAGATATTTTACCAGATATTTTACCAATGAACACTTACCAGAGCGTTCATTGCAGTCCAATTCGTAATTGCTAAGTCATGGAAAAAG
>CAUYPK010167413.1:0-12614 GCA_963574355.1 Loris lydekkerianus
TTTTTTTTTTTTGTAGAGACAGAGTCTCACTTTGTCACCCTCAGTAGAGTGCTGTGGCATCACAGCTCACAGCAACCTCCAGCTCCTGGGCTTAGGCAATTCTCTTGCCTCAGCCTCCCAAGTAGCTGGGACTACAGGCACTCCTGATAACGCCCGGCTATTTTTTGTTGCAGTTTGGCTGAGACCGGGTTCAAACCTGCCACCCTCGGTATATGGGGCCGGTGCCCTACTCATTGAGCAACAGGTTCCGCCCAGAATGACTGCCTTTGTTTTTGTAAATTAGAAGGCTGAATCCAGAGAGGGCCTGTTCATCTTTAAGGTAAGATTGGCACATGTCATTGTAGCATCACCAGTTTGACCTCGCTCCATGGACAGAGAGGTTTTGTCATTTAGCTCTTTAAATTGAAGGACATTTCCAGCATCATTAATACCCAGTCTGGGAAATTAGAACTACCTCCGAATTAAGACAAAAAAACACGTATGGTGGTTATATTTTAATCAGAATCAGACATTTAATGGCAAAAAAACATTCCATATATGGCTTTGCTGTTCTGAAACTCATGAACTTAAACCCCAAATATGACACAAGCAGTTTTAAGAATCATTTTGGCCAGCCTCCCCAACCCCAAAGGAGATTAAAAAGTAATAATGTAAAAAAGTTAAGGTCAAGGTATCTTTAAAATCACATCACATCAATGACTAAACATTTGTTTACCTGTGACTTCTCCACCCAGAAAGCTGCTGGACTTAACTTGCTGTTGAACAAGTGGTTAGTTATTAGTTCTCTGGGCAATTGTCCCTGAAGTTAAAAGCCATGCTTTGGGGACACATTAGGCACTTTAAGTGGGGTAGTTACCTTTTCCAGGCTGGGTACCATGATTGGTTCTCAAAAGCCAGGTAAGGAATTTATAGTCAAGCAGAACACTCTGTGAGGCTGTGTTGGGATCTCAGCGCGTTCTACAGAGTAACAGGTGTTCTGGAGAGCTTTGAGTGTTGGCAAGCAGGCTGCTTCGTTTCTGCATTTGCTGTGGATGTGGGCATAATGACCCATGCAGACTTTTATTCTGGCATCCGAAATACACAGAGCATTGTTACAGATACTTAACAAGCAGCACTGATAATTAGAACAGGTACTGATGCTGGATGTAAACAACTGGTAAGGCTGCACGGGTGCATGCTGGCAGAATCATCAGCTCCGGATGACTAGCTTACCTGCCTGCACACATGGCTTTCCCTAATCTGTCTCATCCACATCTTCTCCTGCGGTAGCAGCTTCTAAAGCCGCAAGGGCTTCTGCCACTGCTGCATCCTCGTCCACTGTCTCCTTGTCCCCGTCGGAGCCATGGTCATCCTCCTGCCCGTTTCCTGAGTCACCCACAGGCATGGCCTGAGCAGGACCCTCCTCTTTAAAGTAGACATTTAGAACTTCTGTGGCCACAGCCTCATTTAATGAATCCCAGCTCCTCTTTACCGAGAAGGGCATGTTTAAACCATGCTCTCCCACCCCAGGGGGAGAGTCCTCCAGGGGCTCATCCGCAGGGTGGTTCTCGAAAAGACAATCTTTTTCTTCATGATCAACACTGTCTACAGCTGGACCCCAAAGCTGAGGGTAATCTGGGGCTGGAATCTGGATGTGCTCTTGTGCTTCTAAGCCAAGAGTTTGTGCCTTGGAAGGAGCTCTGGAGTCTTCGCTGTGTGTGACTTGGGCCGCTTCCGAGGCCGGCAGCACATGGTCCTGGTTCCTGGGGCTCCCCCCTTCCAGGAAAAGTTGAGTTGGGTGGATGCTGTTGGCAGTACTGGCCCAGGAGCCCTTGCCATCCTGGGTGGGCCTGGGATTCCCGCCAGGCTGTGGAGCAGCAGTGGGGCTGATGCCATTGACAGCACCATCTGCAAAGTGTCCCCCTCCAGAGTCCCCCTGCGGGAGCCACCCTTGGTGTGGCCAGCTGGCCTCCTGGGGACCAGTTCCTCTGCCTCTGCTCTGGGTCCTCCTCAAGCCATCCCTGGGAGGGTCATTCTTCTGCACCAGGAATTCGCTGCTCTGTTTGCCTTTTAATTTAACAGTGTCCTCTTCATCCAACTTGCAGCTGTTGACTTCGTTGACGTAGCCAGGGGAGGGCAGTGGAACTGGATCAAAGAGATAGCTGGGGGGTGAGAAAAATAACACAAAGCACTCAGGTTTGCCCCACGATTCAAACTTCCTACCACAGGCTTTGCTTCTTTCTACTATTCCTGCTAATTGAATTTCTGTGATTAGTTACTTTTAAAATCTATTTAAGTGCATTGAAATCACACAGATATAGTTGGTATAAAAATGTTCTATCACTGGACATAGATCTTAACAAGAGATTCAAGTGGGGATGGGAGGGAGAGGTAAACTACAGAGTGGCTCATGGAACCTTAAAATAAAGTAAATAAAATGAATGGCCACTGATAGAGATATATAAGGTTAAGTATGAATGGTAATAATCCCATGAGGGATTATTCTTCAGTTATTATACTGATAAATATGAAGTATGTAGTTACATGAAAGATATTTATAATAAACATTTAAAAAATAAAGCCAAGGTGGTGCATGTAGCTCAGTCGGCAGGGTGCCGGCCCACACACTGAGGGTGGCGGGTTTGTACCTGGCCCCGGCCAGCTAAAACGACGACAGCAGCAGCAACAACAACAAAATAAAGCCAAACGTGGCTCGGTGCCCATAGCTCAGTGGGTAGGGCACCAGCCACATGCACCGGGGCTGGTGGGTTTGAATCCGGCCTGGGCCTGCTAAACAACTGAAACATCAACAAAAAAAGCCAGGCATTGTGGCGGGTGCCTCCCAGCTACTTGGGAGGCTGAGGCAAGAGGATCGCTTAAGCCCAAGAGTTTGAGGTTGCTATGAGCTGTGACGCCATAGCTCTCTACCCAGGGAGACATAGTGAGACTCTGTCTCCAAAAGAATAAATAAATAAGTAAAATGCAAAGAAAGAAAGAAAGAAAGAGAGAGAGAGAGAGAGAGAGAGAGAGAGAGAGAGAAAGGGGGGGGGACAGGGAGGGAGGGAGGGAGGAAGGAAGGAAGGAAGGAAAAGAAAGGAAAGAAAGATGTCACCTGTGGCTCAAAGGAGTAGGGTGCTGGCCCCATATGCCAAAGGTGGTGGTGAGCCACCAGCCCTGGCCAAAAACTGAAAAAATAAAAAATAAAAAAAAAGAAAGAAAGGGAAGGGAAGGAAGGGAAGGAAGAAAGAAAAAGAGAGAAAGAGAGTGAAGAAAGAAAGAAAGAAAGAAAGAAAGAAAGAAAGAAAGAAAGAAAGAAAGAAAGAAAGAAAAAAAAAAAAAAAAAAAAAAAAAAAAAAAAAGAAAGAAGAGAGAAAAGAAAGAGAGCCAAGCATCACATTCTGACTACAGTGGAGTGAAGCCTATAAATGTATGGGGCTGGAGCATAAATAGAATTAAAAAGTTTTTCGGCCAGGCATGGTGGCTCATGCCTGTAATCCCAGCACTCTGGGAGGCTGAGGTGGGTGGACTGCCTGAGCTCACAGGTTCAAGACCAGCCTGAGCCAGAGTGAGACCTTGTCTCTAAAAACAGCTGGGCATTGTGGCAGACGCCTGTAGTCCCAGCTACTCCAGAGGCTGAGGCAAGAGAATCACTGGAGCCCAAGAGTTGGAGATTGCTGTGAGCTATGACACCATGGCACTCTATTGAGGGTGACAAAGTGAAACTCCGTCTCAAAACAAACAAAAACAAACAAAAAACTCATAGTTTTATTTCTTAAGGAAGGGAGACCTAATTTTTCCCCCTTTATCTTATGTAGTTTATTCACGTTACTGAAACTTTTATAAAATGCAATGTGGACAAAATTAAGAGCACATATGCATTTAGGGTGATTTATTTTCAGCGATGCCATTTCAGGCATCCTCTAAAACCCAAGCTTTTCTTTGCGTTGAGGATCTCTGGAGAAATGTAAATTCAACTCCAACCAAATTCAGTCTTAGAGAATGATGGTGTTCCCAACGTGCTTGGGGAAGTGAGCAAAAGAAACTTAAAAATCTAGACCACACGTCCTCATATATGTTATCTAAACGGTTCCAAACCCTTAATTTATCCAGCACCGTTGATGGTGTCCCAGGTTGGATAAATTCACTGAATTCGGGCCTGGTCTTTAAAGGTGACTCCAGGACAATCATCTATCCCTCCCTTTAGATGCAGTGTGTTTTCAACCTTACCTTTGTATCATTTTACAGCACCTGCACCCCATCTGGATTATTTTTTGTTACCATCTGGAAAAGAAAGGTAGGGAACGTGGTAAAAGACATTTTCGTGGGAATTATGTTTGCCTGTTCTTTCGTAGATACTCGAAATTAATAGAGTCACAAATTTTGGCAAAAAGGTGACTCACAACTTGAGTCAGGAAGGGGCTGGTTACCGGAAATACCTCTAGGTTTCCAGGTTCTTCTTCTTTTTTTTTTTTGAGACAGAGTCTCGCTCTGTTGCCCAGACTAAAGTGCCTCGGCATCATCAGCCTAGCTCACAGCAACTCAAACCCAGGTTCAAGGGATCCTCCTGCTCAGCCCCCTGAGTAGCTGGGACTACAGATGCCCATCACAATGCCCGGCTAATTTATCTATTTTTAGTGGAGATGGGATCTCTCTTGCTCAGGCTGGTCTTGAGCTCTGAGCTTAAGGAGTCCTCCCTCCTTAGCACCCCAGAGTGGTAGGATTACAGGTGTGAGCCCCTGTGATCGCCCACCTCTGGTCCTAAAATCGTCGATTCCGAGTTCTCAAACGTCACTGACACCTGCTTCTGTGCCAGACTCTCTCCCTAACTCTCTCTGAGTTACGTATTTCATCTCCACTTTTCACCTCCACACAGGGAAGAATGCCAGACAGAGAGAAAGGACCTTCGTCACGTTCTAATGCACTCCCTTCTATGGAGGACCTGGGCCCGTACCAGGGCATGGTCTGCTGCAGGCGGTGTGAGAGGTTCTGAGAGGGCTCCCTGGCAGGGGTTAGCTCCTGAGAATTAAAGGACATCTGAGTAAGATGGCTGATCGATCATGCTCCATGATGCAGACCCTGAGGGGTGTTACCATATTTTGCTGTGTATAATGCACACTATTTTACCCAAATTTTTGATGGAAAAATAAGGACATGCTTTATACATGGGTAGTATGGCTCACGAGCAGGTGAACCCAGTGGGCTTCCTGGGGCTGCTATGCCCTTCCAGTTGGATGGGCTTCCAGTCAGGGAGGACCTGGGATTGGGATCTGATGGAAGCAGGCTGGAGCAGCCTTTCCCAGGCACTGCAATTAGGGGAGGGGGTGGTAGCAGGGCTGGCGAGGTGGGCCATGGCTATGTGGGGCAAGGGCCAGGGCTGCCTGCAGGCCAAGTAGCTTCAGAAGCTCCTACCCTGCTGACCATACACATGGCTATCTCTGCCACATCCCCCAATGTGGCAAGAAGGGCAGGGCTCCCAGGAGAGAGGGAAGGGGCAGCCTCCACAGAGCTGGCAGCTGCAGGAGGCGGTGCGATCTGCACATTTACCAGGGGAGTGGTAACCCTCCCCAGATGGGTCTCTCCAGGCCAAGAGCTGGCCACTTCCTTCCATGGGGAGAAAGTTTGGGGAAAAATGTGGGTGCACATTATATACAAGAGCACATTACGACCGGAGTCATCAGTACCTACCCAATGCCTCCTGTTTTGCCTTTCCCATCGCTGGGCCAACCTCAGCTCTGACTCATGGTCTCCGTTCTCTCACAGCTCAAAGATGTCCCCCCGTGGGAACCCTAGCAGATCGGGGACTCACTTCCCACCTGCCCACTGGCCTCCACCCTCCCCCAAGCTGCATTTTCCCCATTTCCCTCTGAACAAAATCTCTTCGCATCAAACGGACCATGCTGGTCTGCTCTTTCCAAGAAAATCCTGAAAATCAGTGTGGAAGGATCTATCTCTAAGTCGTTCTCCAGGTACAGTCTTTAGAAGGACAAGCCAACTGCAGACTCTAAAGCCCCTGCCCTCCGTCTCTGTGAACCGCAGGCCCTGAGATGACGGAGACCCGTCATCACCGGCTGTGTCCCTGCCTCCCTGCCAACCCTCTCTTCTCTTTCACTATGAATGAATTTCTGGGGATACTACTTCATAAGCCTTTATGAAGTGAAATGACTTGTTGCTTTTTAAGACATACAGATTTGTCAGTTGGCTAAAGGGAACTAGATTTACACTGAAAAATAAAATCTACAAATAACCTCCTGTAGTAGGCTGAAAAATGGCTCCCCAAAAGATATCTGGGTCCTGATCCCTGGAACCTGTGATTATCACCTTATGTGCACCCCTCTTCCTGAACGTCTTTGCATATGTGGTTAAGGATTTTGAGATGGTGAGATCTGCCTGGATTTTGTGGGTGGACCCTAAATACAATGATATGAATGCTTATGGGAAAGAGGTGCTGGGAAATTTGATCCTGGAAAGAAGTGGAAGAGGCAACGTAATCACAAAGGCAAACTGGAGGAAAGAGGTCACAGGCCAAGTATCACGGGCAGCCAGCAGGAGCATAGGAGAGGCAATGAATGGATTAACCTCTCCGGAAGGAGTGTGGCCCTGGGGACACCTTGATGTCAGCCCAACATACCAGTTTCAGGCTTCTGGTCTCTAGAACCAAGAGAGAATAAACTTCCATTGTTTAAAACCCCAAGTTTGTAGTAATTTGCAACAGCAGCATGGGAAACTAGAATATCCCCAAATCACGTCGCTCTTGGGCACCAAACCCCTTGTCCGTCAGACTTTTCTCAGGAGGACTAACGAATCCGTAGAGTCCCTTGGGCCACCCCACGTCCTGTCTCTTGTCACCCTTCCTCTTCTGGCACATGTATGTTACCACTGCATTTTTCTTTTTTTGAGACAGAGTCTCACTATGTCACCCTCAGTAGAGTGCCCTGAGGACAGAGTCAAACAGCAACCTCCAACTCTTGGGCTTAAGCGATTCTCTTGCCTCAGCCTCCCAAGTAGCTGTGACTACAGGCACCACCATAATGCCCTGCTATTTTTGGTTGTAGTTGTCATTGTTGTTTGGCAGGCCTGCAGGATTCGGACCCACCAGCTCCAGTGGATGTGGCTGGCGCCCTTAGCCGCTGAGCTACAGGCGCCGAGCCACCACTGCACTTTTTAGCGTGCATTTTTTTGTTTATGATTCATCTTTTCCCCAATGAAGAAAGGCTATGAGGGGCAGAGAGCCTTACTTCAAGCCTGATTCTGTAGCACTCAGGAAAATACCTGGCACACAGTAGATAGTTAATAAATATTTATGGAATGAATGAATTACCTAATGGCCATATGTTAAAAATGAGAACAGGAGCTGAGAGTGTCTGTGCCAGTCAAGG
The DNA here is from genome assembly GCA_963574355.1 of Loris lydekkerianus. NCBI lineage: Eukaryota > Metazoa > Chordata > Mammalia > Primates > Lorisidae > Loris > Loris lydekkerianus. The sequence continues at coordinate 7,356 of CAUYPK010167413.1, forward strand.
CATTCACAGATGTGACAAGGGTGGGCCCTGGGGACAGAAAACTCAGATGCAGGGTTCAGCTCTGCTTCCCACTTGCTGTGTGACTCTGTCCTCAGCCACCTCACCTGTAAACAAGGACAATAAAATTCCGACCACATGCCACAGTTGGGGGATTATGTAAGTTAATTCTCACAATAAGGATAGACCAGTGTCTTACCCAGCCCTATAAGAATATAGTGTATTTAAAAAAAAAAAAAAAGATGGTGGCCTGGTGCCCAAGGGAGGTACTACTTAATATTCTAGTTAGACACACGAACACGAGTATGAAGGAGGTAAGGAAATTTCACCCAAAATATGGCTTAACATAAAGAATATTTTGAATTAAAGGCCACTCACAATCAGAAAGCATGAGGGGCTGTCCCTCTATCTGCCTAAAGTCAGACTGACCTGTTCAGGGGATCAGAGGGGGCAACTGACCTCTTTTCCTCCCTGAAAGCTAGCAGACCTGGCCCAAATCGTTTAAGACAAAATACCTGTCTCTCAGGTTAAGTTACAAGTCAATCTGTTTCCCCCACCTATTCATCCTCCCTAGCAACCACCGTCTGCAACCATACTCCGCCTTCTCCCCTTCCCTTCAAAAGCGGGAGTGTATAAAAGCACCTGACCATCTTTAAGACACGGGGTGATCATTCTTGTGGTTCTTCCAGTGCACATGGTATTTGGAAATAAACCTTTCTCTTATTAATCTGCCATAATTATGTGTTGGTCTTTCAGCAAACCAAACAAGGGAAAAGGGTGAGTTTTGCCATAATCCCTACAAGCATTAATAATACTCAGTAGTACTTGTGATGCAGGGTTCCCCCGTTCAGACTGGACAGGGACCCCCATTTTCTGGTAAACAGGCCTTTCCAGCCCACTTTTCTCTGATCTTGCCCCCAGTGGGTGGTCTCCCTTGCCCCAGTGAAAACCCAGACCCTGCTGCCTCAGGAGGGACGTCCACTGTGAAGACCAAGTTCGTTTGCTAATGTAGTCACCTGCTGATCAACATGGGCCAAGTGGGACGTATATTCCTGAGACCCCCCTTGCTCAGTATAAGAACCCCTGTTCTTAATTAACATTAATTATTGAGACACCTCAGGTCAACTTTATAATTAGAGCCATACATGGGGAAGGATTTCTTCTGAAACAAATAAATGAGAGAAAAAGAAAGAAGGGGAAGGGAGGGGGGAGGTTTGGGTGGAGGGAGGGTAATGGGTGGGGCCACATCTATGGTGCATATTTTTATCTATAATAAAAAAAAACCTTCAAAAAATTATGTAAACTTATAATTGAATAAATTATATTTGAAACAAAAAAGAAAAAGAAAAGAAATAAAAAAGAGAGAAGAAAAAGAAAGGCATGTGTGGAGGGCCACCTGTGTCCCCAGCTCCTCAGTGGCTGACCAAGGTTGTCCCTGGGCACCCTCCCCAGGGAGGATCGGGAAACCTCTCCTCACCTCCTGGTTGCGTGGCTCAGGCCACAGGAGCAATCTGTGCCAAATGGAAATGACTGCTGAGATTTAAAAGCCCAAGTCCAACACTACCACTTCCCTGGGTAATAAATTACACACGACTGTGGCTTTCAGGCTCCTCTCTTCCCTCAGGCAAACCCCAGGACCTATTAACACTGTTCTTCAGAGCCCTGCCATCCCACAGGAGGTTTGGTGGTCTCCCCTTGTCAGCACCAGGCCTGCAGTTTGGATTCTCTCCCATTACCCCTCTCCGGCCCCCTCCCCGACACCTTTCCTACAGACCTGGCCCTGCTTCCGTGCCTTTCCAAGTTCGGTGGGGACAGCTTCTTCCTGGTCACCTTACCCCGTTCTCCTTTCCCAGCGACATTCCTTCTCTCAACCAGCCAGGCTATAATGTTCAAGGTTGTGTGACCACTGACAAAAAGGGTGGGGACTAATGTATTTACACCCAGCCCCTGTACACCCACACGGACAATTATTCTTCCTTGTATGATGTGTCAGGTCAAATCCAGTCCATTTCTCTTTTCATATGTCACTCCCACATCCTCCTCTTGCTTTTCAGCAAGGAGTTCTCCCAAGTCCAGGTGCAAAAAGGAAACACTCTGCGTTTGGCTTGTGACATATGCTTTTTCACACTGAGACTGAGTTCAAAACCAGCAGTCTGCCTGATTTCTCCCTCTCTTCCCTTTTGATAACAGCAAGCTTAAAGATAAGAGCTCAGTCATTACTGAGCAGAACAGAAATTTGCTTTCTCTTTGGAGTAATGGAAGCAAAGGGCAAATCCTTTCCAAGCACAGGTTGGTTTACACAAGGGAAAAACAAACACCACTAGGACAGATGCTGGTGCTGATCATTCCTGGAGCCCTTAGTCAGGGCCTAGACCCTGTCCTGTGTTTTGTGTTGAAGTTAAATCGTCTTGTATTTGAAGGTGGCCATGCTAATACCTGGTCAGCTGCCAGTGAAGCCTCCTTGCTGGAAAATCCTATTTCACGAAGCGGGTAGCTTGCTCATGCTTGTAATCCTAGTCTGTAGTCCTTTGGACTCTGAGAGGCCTAAGTGGGCAGATCAGTTGAGCTCAGGAGTTCAAGACCAGCCTTAGCAAGAGCGAGACCCCCCCCGTCTCTAAAAATAGGCAGGCATTGTGGTGGGTGTCCGTAGTCCCAGCTACTTGGGAGGCTAAGGCAAGAGGATTGCTTGAGCCCGAAAGTTTGAAGTTGCTGTGAGCTATGATGCTATGGCCCTCTGCTGAGGGTGACCAGGTGAGACTCTGTCTCAAAACAAACAAAAACACACAGACATACACCCCTCCCCCCAAAAAAAAACAAAACAAAGGGGGTAGCTTTGGAGGTGGGGGAAGAGAAGACCGGAGAGGGCCAGGAATTTACTAACCAGGCAGAGAAACTGATGATTTGTTAAGAAGTAATGTGAATATAGAAAAAGCCTCAGTGCATCTGGAAAGAGCTACTTTTGAGCAGTGACAGTCTTACAGAATAACAAGGATAGGTCAGAAGGACAGAGGAGTCAGCCTGTAAGTAGCTGGCTGAAGCTGGAACAACAAGCATTAGAATAAATACTACTTCAATGGGGGCGCCTGTCGCCCAGTGGTTAGGGCTCTGGCCACAGGCTCCCTGGTGAGACAGAACCTGGCCCGGGCCTGCTAAACAAACAAATAAAAAATAGCTGGGCATTGTAGTGGGCACCTGTAGTCCCAGCTACTAGGGAGGCTGAGGCAAGAGAATTGCTTGAGCCTAGCAGTTTGAGGTTACTGTGAGCTATGACACCACAGTGCTCTACCCAGGGTGACAGAGTGAGACTTTATACTACTTCAAGGATTCATGAGTCCACACTGAGACAAAAAATAAGGAAAATGGAATGATTTGTCTTACAAGTAGGAAGCCAGCTAACACAGGTGAAATAATGGAGGTAGAAATGGCACCACTTGACAGCCATCATGATAATATACATGTATATTTTAGAGACAGAGTCTCACTTTATTGCCCTCGGTAGAGTGCCGTGACATCACAGCTCACAGAAACCTTCAACTCCTGTGCGTAGGTGATTCTTTTGCCTCAGCCTCCTGAGTAGCTGGGACTACAGACACCTGCCACAATGCCCAGCTATTTTTTGTTACAGTTTGGCTGAGGCTGGGTTCGAACCCGCCACCCTCGGTATATGGGGCCGGTGCCCTACTCACAGGTGCTGCCCAGCCATCATGATAATATTATAACCAATCTGAGTCAGAATCATCAGTGATTCTGAGCCTAGTGAGTGAACAGTGTATTTAGTCTCGAGTATCTTCCCATCATAGCATCCTTACAGTGGAGAAATCTGGCACACAGCACCATAACTTAGTGATCAAAGGCAATATTGCCATAATGAGACTAATAAATTACATGTGGTTCCTGATACGGTGCCCTAAGAACTCAGCACCAGTTCTGTGACATTCCTGCCAAAAGAGCAAACTCTAATTGAAACAGGCAGGGTATTCTGCAAAGCAAGTGGCCTGAACTCTTTTAAAACAATACAATGTGATGAAAAAAACACAGAAAGACTGAGGAACTATCCAGGCTTAAAGAGACTTCAGAGGCCTCACACCGAACGCTGCACATTCTCCTTGCCAAAAGGTCATAGATTACGTAATAGCACACATATTCCATCTGATTTCCTGATTTTCATGATTGTAGCAGGGTTATGCAAGAGAATGCCCTTGTTTTTAAGAATTTCATAGTGAGTTATTTAGACGTAAAGGAATATAACTTACTAAAGTGTAACTTACTAAACTATGGATAACTTAGCAAAATGATTCAGAAAAAAATTGTGTGTATGCATGTGTGAAGAAAGAACAAGAAAGCATGGTAAATGTTAACATTCAGAGATTCTAGGCCCAAGATATGTGAGGATTCTTTGCAGTTTTCTTCCAACTCTTCTGACAAAGTCTGAAATAATGTCAAAATAAAAAACTGAGGCTGGGGATAGAGAGAAAGATGGCGGCCGAGTAACAGCCTCCCTGCATCTGGGCACCGTGAGTCTGGGGAGATAAGACTCCAGGCATCACTGGCTGGTGGGATCTGCCTATAATCATCCCTTTGAGGATACAGGGAGTCAGCGAGAGACTTCTGGACCCCAAGAGGAGGACAAAAACAGTGGAAAACTGGCAAGTGGTCACGTGTGTCTGATGGGTCTAATCCCGCCAGCAGCTGTTAGTATAGTAGCAGTGAGACTGCAAACCAGAAAGGCCTTACCTGTGAACTGTTTTGGTGCTTTTGGACTTGGCACTCAGTTGAACTGCCTTTGGGAGAGCTTGACCAGGAGTGTGGAGAACTTTGGGTGTTGTCTAGGGCCCCAGACTGAGCCTCTGGGCCAGACGGAGCTAATAGTGTTTGGCTATGGGCCGCAGGGAGCCATTGTGAGAGAATGGCTCTGGCAAGCTCTGCCCTCAGGGTTGCAGAGCAAGGATTGGGCGGGAGCTAGAAACCTAGTGACTGAGCAGCCTAAAGGAGGGGACTGAGCTGCCTTACAGCCTTAACTCTCAGGAGCAGAGTGAGACCGGTTTTGGCACACTGGGTAAGTGGATAGCCACTTCAGCAGTGATTCCAGTGACAAGCACTTTAATGGGAAAGCTTCTGTTTAGCAAGTTTAGAAGTTTAAAGTGCCTTTTAAGAGGGCTGAAGAGAGATTTAGGGTGTCTACCCTGTGGGGTTTGAGAAATCAGCAGAGGCCTCCAGTTGTATCAGCATTGTGATTAACATCTCATACCCCAGAAGACCACC
>CAUYPK010167416.1:0-11202 GCA_963574355.1 Loris lydekkerianus
TATGTATATGTTGTTTTTTTTAATGTTTTTGCCAAGCTGTCTTTCATATTGGTTATATTCATTTATCCTTGTAAAACAATATATGAAAATTTCCCTTATTTCCAATAAACTTTCTAATTCTTGCCTGCCTGACAGGTGAAAAAAAAAAAAAAAAAAATCAATTGACTATATATGTGTATACGTGCGTCTATTTGTGGATTCTCTAGTCTGTTCCATTTATATATTTATCTACCTTTATGCCATTTCCACACTGTTTTGATAACTAGCTTTATAAGTTTTGAAATTAGTGAAATAGTGTAAGTCATCCAATTTTATTCTTTTTTTTTTTTTTTTTTTGAGATAGCGTCTCACTATGTCACCCTCAGTAGAGTGCTGTGGTGGCACAGCTCACAGCAACCTCAAACTCTTGGGCTTAAGCAATTTTCTTGCCTCAGTCTCCTAAGTAGCTGGGACTACAGGTGTCTGCCACAACACCTGGCTATTTTTTGTTGTTGTAGTTGTCATTGTTGTTTAGCTGGCCCAGGCAGGTTCGAACCCACCAGCCTCAGTGTATGTGGCAGGCACCTTAACCATTACGCTATGGGCGCCGAGCCCAACTTTATTCTTTAAAAATTTTTTTTTGGTTAGTTTAGTCTTTTGCATTTCCATATACATTTTATATTACCCTGTAGTTTCATACAAAAAAAAAAAAATTCTGAGATTTTGACTGGAACTGTGTTGAATCTATAGATTAATTTGAGCAAAACTAACATCTTAGCAACACCATGTAGCTGATGAACACAATATATCTTACAATTTGATTAGCTCTTCCTTAATTGCTCAATAATGTTTTTTTCATTTTCAGTGCACAAATTTTGGATATATTTTGTTAAATATATTCTTAAGTATATAGTGGGTGATGATGCTATTATAAGTAGTATTTAAAATGTTACTTTTTAGTTGTTTTTTGCTAGTATATGGATATATAATTGATTTATTTTGACCTTATACCATATAACCTTGTTAAATTTACTTAACTATTTCTGTTATGTGTTCTAAATAGTTTCATGAAGGTTTTTCTATGTACAAAATCGTTTTCTGCACAAATCAGGATGTGCTATAAGATGTGAAATAAAACTTACGAGATTAGGTATCCTTGCTCACGTCAGATGTAAAGTGTTCATTTATCATAAAGTTTTATTCTGGTGCTTTAATGCAGATACTCAATTTCTAGCTTCCTGAGAGTTTTTATCATGAATGTCAGTATACTTTCTCAAATCCTTTTTAAAATATTTATCAAATTGATTATATGTTTTTTCTCCTTTACTTGTTAATATGATGAATGACATTGGTCAATTTTTTTTTTTTTTTTTTTTTTTTAGACAGAGTCTCATTCTGTTGCCCAGGCTAGAGTGCCATGGCATGATCGTAGCTCACAGCAACCTCAAACTCCTGGGCTTAAGTGATCCTCCTGCCTCAGCCTCCCCAGTAGCTCGGACTACAGGTGCCCATCGCAATTCCTGACTGATTTTTCTATTTTTAGTGTAGATGGGGTCTCATTCATGCTCAGGCTGGTCTCAAACTACTGCCCAAGCCTCAGCCTCCCAGAGTTTTAAAATTACAAGTATGAGCTACTGTATCTGGCCAACCCTGGTTAATTTTTAAATGGTCAACTGTCCTAGTCTTCCTGGGAAGAACCCCACTCTGTCATGACATACTATCTATTTTAATTATTGCTAGGTTCAAATTGCTAATACTTTGGGGATTTTTTCTTTGTTTTTTTTGTTTTTTGTTTTTTTTGTAGAGACAGAGTCTCACTGTGTTGCCCTCTGTAGAGTGCGATGGCATCACATAGCTCACAGCAACCTCCAACTCCTGGGCTTAGGTGATTCTCTTGCCTCAGCCTCCCGAGTAGCTGGGACTACAGGTGCCTGCCACAATGCCCGGCTACTTTTTTGTTGCAGTTTGGCCGGGGTTGGGTTTGAACCTGCCACCCTTGGTATATGGGGCTGGCACCCTACCCACTGAGCCACAGGCACCACCCACTAATACTTTTTTAAGGAATTTTGCATCCATGTTCTTGAGAAATATTGGTGTATAATTTTCTTTTCTTATAATGTCTGTTTGGTTTTGGTATCAGGTTATGCAGATTTCATAGACTCATAAAGCAATCTCTTCTCTGTTTTCTGAAATAATTCATTAAAAATCAGCGTTATGTAGCTCCTTAAATATTTAATTAAATTTGATTAATATCTGATTAAAAGTGATTAGAGTATGTGACTCCTTAATATTTTATTAAATTTGCCAGTATAGCCAGCTGGAGTTGTGATTTTTTTTTTTTTTTTGAGACAGAGTTTCACTTTGTCACCCTCGGTAGAGTCCCTTGGTGTCTACCAAGCTCATAGCAACCTCAAACTCTTAGGCTCAAGTTATTCTCTTGACTCTGCCTCCCAAGTAGCTGGGACTACAGGTGCCTGCCACAACACCTGGCTATTTTTAGAGATGGGGTCTTGCTCTTGCTCAGGCTGGTCTCAAACCTGTGAACTCAAACAATCTACCCTCCTTGGTCTCCTAGAGTGCTAGGATTACAGGTATGAGCCACTGTGCCCAGCCTTTACCTGGAGTTTACTTTCCAGGAAGTTTTTAAATTACAAATTCAATTTCTTTAATAGATTAGGGCTATTTCTGATTTCCTGGTTTTTATTGGGTCAGAGTTGGTAATTTTTGTCATTCAAGTAATTTGCCCATTTTATTTATGTTAAATTTATTGGCATAAAGTTGTTCATGATATTTACTTATTATCCTTTCATTATCTATAGGATTTGTAATACTGTCCCTCTTTCATTTCATATAATGACAATTTACATGTTTGCTCTTAGTTTTCCTTGACTTGTCTAGCTAGTTTCTTATTTGATTGATATTTTCTAAGAAATAGCTTTTGGTTCCATTGAAATTTTCTACCCTCCATTTTATTTCTTTGGTTTCTGCTCTTATTTTCATTATGTCCTCCCTTCTTCTTTCTTTGGATTTAATTTTTTTTTTTTGTTTGTTTGTTTGTTTTGAGACAGAGTCTTACTATATTGCCCTGGGTAGAGTGCTGTGGCATCTTAGCTCACAACAACCTCAAACTCTTGGGCTTAAGCGGTTCTCTTGCCTCATCCTCCCAAGTAGCTGGGACTACAAGTGCCTGCCACAAAACCCCGCTATTTTTTTTGTTGCTGTTGTCATTGTAGGTTACCTGACCCAGGCTGGGTTCGAACTGGCCAACTTTGGTATATGTGGCTGACGCTGTAACCACTCGCCACAGGCAAGGAGCCTATTTAATTCTTTTGTGGTTAGCAAATATAGTCTATGATCTCTACCCTTTATATGTATCAATAGTTGTTTTATGGTATAGCAAACAGTCTATCTTGAATATTCCCTGTGCATTTGAAAAGAATGTGTATTCTACTGATGGTGAATGGAGTGTTCTATTAATGTCAATTAGGTAAATTTGGTTGACAGTGTTATTTAAGTCTTCTATATATTTAGTGATTTGCTATCTATTTGCTTTATCAGTTCTGAGAAAAAAGGTTTAAAATCTCTAGGTATCTTTGAAAATATCTTTGTTTTTCCTTTAAATTCTGTCAGTTGACATTTTATACATTTTGAAGCTGCCATTATTTTGCACACACATTTATGATTGACATGTTTTCTTGAAGATTTATTTTTAATTTAATTTTTTGATACATTATAGATGTACATATGAATCTAACCTTACATCATTAAGAAATGTCCTTCTTTATCTCTGGTAATATTCCTTGCCCTGAAATTACCTTTGTTTGAGATTTATATAGCCAGATTTTTTATTCATGTTATATTTTTGTGTGTTTTTTTCACTTTTGACTTATCTATGTCTTAATATTTAAGATGTGTTTCTTAATAGACAATAAAAGTTGGATCTTTCTTTTTCTGCCCCCCAACCTGGGAAAAAGCTGAGTCTCTGCCTTTTAATTAGAGTGTTTGGACGATTTACATTTCATGTAATTTTCAACATCATTAGGTTTAAATCTCTACCATCTTGCTACTTTTTTTCCATTTGCCATTCATTGTTTTTTCTTCTTTAATTTATCATATTTTACCTTCAAAGAATTTTAGGACTGTGCTTTAAAATCATCACATTTGCTGATTTACTAGAGGTGAAATGAACAGGAGAGGACAATGTCAAGGATGCTTTTAAGATTTAAGAGTGAATGATTGGGACAACAGCTGATAGATGTGTGGAGGTCAGGCAGTGGCATGCTGAACATGGCTTATCATGACTCAGGAGAGCTGAATCTGTGTATCTCTTCCCAACTTCAAGTTCAGTAATGTCATGTTAGAAGCCTGAAATAACCCATGGTAGAAATTTTTACCATTGACAATGGCAAAGGTTATACATTGGGACTTTCATTTTAGGAGAGCTGGTTTACCAGAGAATTTGAGGCTGGAGATTTAATTCTGTATGTCATCTGAACTTGAAGGTATATTTAAATTTGGGGGGGAATAGAATAAGAATAAAGGGGCATGCCTGAGAGAGGGGAAGAAATCAGGACAAGCCAGGGCAAAAATTTTATGCTAAACTGTATGGAGTTTTGTCAATAGTATTAAATGAGGCAAAAGGTCAAGGAGTGAGAGGTCTAAGAAAAGACCAATAAAAAGAATTATTAGGAGGTTGTTGCTGATGCTTGAAAATCTGTCTTGGAGAGAGAGGGAGAGACACTAAAGTCTAAGGTAAAGGCTAATTAATAGATTGCTAGGGTTGTGTGGGAGGAAAATGGTGAGGAAAAGGAAGCAGGAAACGTCTTTTGAGAAGCTGTCAGTGAGAGTAGGTGGAAGAGGCAGCAGAGAAGGTCTCAGCCTAAAGAGAGGAGAATCTCATTGCAGTAGCTATGAGTGAGAGGCTGTGGAGCACAGGCTAGAGCGTTTAAACTCTGTTCTGCAGTTAAGAAGGAAGGGGGCATGCTGCATCAAAGTGGAGAGGGGAAAGAACAGATGTGCTGGGCCTTTTTCCCCTCCAAGTGCAATCATGGACCAGCAACATCAATGCCATGGTTAGTAGCACAGAATCTCAGCCTCCACTCCAGACTCACAGAGAATCGGTATCTGAAATTTAACAAGGTTCCCAGTGCTTCTCAAACGTGCAAATGAACCAGGTGGGGCTTCTCTGATGCTCGTGCTGTTGTCCCTGGACCACACTTTGTGGGGCAGGGGCCCAGACTGTACAGGGTAGTGCTGAAGCTTTTAGGCTCTGCCATCTGACTACTTGCTGTGGTTTGGATATGGTCTGTTTTATTCTCACCAAAACTCACATTGAAATTTGATCCTCAGTGCAGTGGTGTTGGGAGGTGAGGTCTACTGGGAGGGGTCTGGGTCACAGGGCAGATCCCTCATGAATGTCTTGGTGCTGTTCTGGTGATGGTAAGTGAGTTCTCACTCTGGTGAGTTGGCTTTAGTTCCCACAAGCATGGTTCCTTACAAAGCCAGGATCCCCCTGGGGTTTTGCCTCTTTGCACAAGTCCACTTCACCCTTCGACTTTCTCTGCCGTGTTATGATGCAGCCCAAAGCCCACATCAGAAGCTGAGCAGATGTCAGCACTGCGCTTCTTGAACTTCCCAGCCTGTGGAAGCATTAGCTAAACAAACATCTTTCTTTATAAATCATCCAGCCTGGGGTATTCTGTTAAAAAAAAAAAACACTGAATAAACCAGGGTAGCATTCAGACTCCATTTCTGCTCTTGGCTGTGTGACCTCAGCAAGCTAACTGCTTAATGCCTCCATTTGCTCATTTGCAGAAAAAGAGGATTTCAATCAAACCTACCTTGTCCAGTTGCAGGGATCTTAAACAAGATAATAAAGCTCCTCATGCTTAGAAAACGTTCTCTAGATGATTGCAATTGTCATTGCAGATATTCCATGCTGGATTTGACAAGTTAGGACGGGACCAGAAAGCCTAGTAGATGCCATGAGGCAGCATCCAGGGACAAGGGTTTGCTGAGGTCCAGCACAGCACTGGGGGCAGAAAGTGTGCCCATTCCCCCCGGAACCTTGGTTGTGTCCCTTCTCCCAGCAGTTCACAGGACTGGATGGCAGTGAGGCATCGTCAACTGGAAGGTTGGGGTTGCAGGGACAGCCTGTTGGAGAGTTTGAGGTGATGGAGATTCTGGATGGAAAGGATGGGACTGCCAGGTCTGGTCTCAGCGTCTTATCAGTGGAAGGGACTTTGCAAAGGGAAGGCATGCTCTAAGGAAGTCAAGGATAAGCAAGAACGTCCTTCATCCTGGTATGCCCTAAATGTGATAACTGGTGCCTTTATAGCAGTGATTTTCAACCAATGTGCCATGGCACAGTGTGCTGTGAGAGGATCTTAAGTGTGCCACAAAAATTTTTAAAAGATTGTTAATTAAATTATTTTCAAAAAAAGTTCAAAGCACAGTAAGTATATTCTCTCTCTCTCCTTTTTTTTTTTTTTTTTTCCTAGAGATAGAGTCTTATTATGTCGCCCTCAGTAGAGTGCCATTGTGTCATAGCTCACAGCAACCTCAAACTCTTGGGCTTAAGTGATTCTCTTGCCTCAGCCTCCCAAGTAGCTGGGATTACAGGTGCCCACCACAATGCCTGGCTACTTTTTGTTATTGTTGTTGTTGTTGTCATATTTGTTTGGCAGGCCCAGGCTGGGTTCAAACCCACCAGCTCCTGTGTATGTAGCTGGCACCCTAGCCTGCTGAGCTACAGGTGCCAAGCCTTCTCTTCTTTTTTTTTTTAAACATAATTTAAGTGTGCCATAGAGTTTTAACTATAGGTTCAAATGTGCAGTGAGATAAAAAGAGGTTGAAAAACACTGGCTGCTTTATGGGAAAAAGGAGAGGGGAGTTTGGATGCACAGACATGTAAAAAAGAAGGCCTGGGGAGATGGAGGCAGAGATTGGACTGATGCTGCCGCAAACCAAGGAAAACCAGGAGCCACCAGAAACTGGAAGAGGAACGGAAGGATGCTCCCCTAGAGCCTGTGGAGGGAACCATTAGAAAATAAATTTATGCCATTTTAGGCCAAGTTGGTGGTAGATACTTTGTTACGCCAGCCCTGAGCAACTCACACACGTGGAAAGGGATGTCAGTCAGCCACTGCCTCTGTCTAGGTCACAGTGATGGTACCAGGCTGGCAGCATCCCTGACATTGAGGACAGTCGCTTTGTTGGGCAATGTCTCCCACCACCATGGCCCATTAGCCTTGAAAGTCTTGGCGATCCCAGAGAGGGAAGAGCATCAGGCTGGGTCTGGAGAGCTTGGATTTTTATCCAGCCTTGCCACAGGTGGCAGAGTGAAGATGGTGGGGCCTGACGTGTGAGAGACCCCATCAGTGTGGGCACTACACTCCTGTGCACTGCACTGAACTGCAGTTTCTTCATCTGTAATATGGGAATGAACATAACAGAATTTACTCCACAGGGCTAATATGAGGATTAAATGAGATGGTACCATGTGGGGAGTAGCATATAGGAAGTGCCTGGTGTTAGCCATTTTATTATTCTGCTAGCTGAATGAATATATAATGATCAGTGAGGGAGAAGGGTGGGGCTGAAGGAACAGGTGGACTGAAACCTGAATCTCAGCCTTCCCCATGCACCTTGTATAAGATATTCATTTTCTCTGTGCCCCTCTTTCCTCATCTGTAAACAACACAAAGAAAACAAAGCAGGTTGTTGTCAAAACTATGCATGCTAAATCTGTAAAACCTGGCATAGAGGAGGTGCTTCATAAATACTAATGTCCTCCCTTCCCTTAGCTCTAGAGACTCAATTCCCTTTTTTGTGAAGGAGAAAAATGATTTCAACCTCCTAGAAGTGCTTTGAGGGGTAAATGGACCCTAAATGGAAACTCCTGGCACAAAGCCTAGTACGCTCTGTGTGTTGAACACAAGTTTGTCATTGGGGTCAATCTTTCAGATAAAGGGGTCAATGATCCCCCCTCCCCCATAGACACACCAGACTTTCCCTTGTATCTTCTCTGCTGGGCCAGCTCACTTAAGTACTTCCAGCACGCCAGAACCCCACATAGTGCTTGGGATAAAAAGTTGCCCACCCTGCAAACTGGAAGCAACCAGTCCCTGCAGGGAATCCCTCAGTTTCCTTGGGGCCTCCTCAGACAAAGGGTCCCCTGAGCTCTGGGCTCCCTCTCTTGGCTTTGCCCTCCGGGGTTTGTACTGAGCTCTGGTCTGAGAGCCTCGAGACTCTCCCTGCTGGTCAGTCCCCTACCCCATTTCAGGTAAGACAGTGTGCTAATGAGAGCAGGTCTGAGCCTGTGCTGCAAACAAGCAGAATGCTGAGATGCACACTAAATATAAGGAAATCAGTGGTTTGTGATTTTTTCCTACTTCCTATTTGGGAAACATGTAAAAATTATTTTTTAGTATTCTGCTTTGTAGGTCACTGTGAAGCACATGCTTTAGACTATCTTTGCGAATGGTAGGGAGCACTGCAGATGCCACCCTCATGATCAACTTCCTCAATCACACAGGTAACTGATATATTTGTCTAGGCTGTACTCCCTCCCTGGGAAACTTCCCTGCCCTCTCCAGGTGATTCTGGTGAGCTGTCAATCACAGAGCCCATACAAGGACTCTGGCTGGACACAGAGGAACCCCCTTCATCTTTTTTTTTAACCATATTTGTATTCCTATGCATAGATGGTGTTGTGGCTTGCTTTTCTCACTTAGTACTGTATTTCTGATTTCTGTTTTTAAATATTCTTTGAAATTTAATTTTTGTATTGGCTGAACAATATTCTATCCAATATTATTTAATCCAAGCTATATTAAACCAAGTCCCTATTTTTAGACATTCAGGGTGTTCTTAATTTTAAAATCATTATGAAGAACCATGGGACTAATAACTTCATATGCAAATATTCCTAGACAATTCCAAGTATTTTCTTAAGTGACATTCCCAAAACTGAAAGTGGATAAGCCTAGGAGAATAAAGGCTTTAATTCATATTGGAAAACTGTCCCCAGAAACGTTATATCACATTATATTTTTACTAGCTTTCAATCAGAGTTTCTGTTTCCCAACACTGAGTGTTTATTTTATTTTATTTTTTGAGACAGAGCCTCAAGTTGTCACCCTGGGTAGAGTGCTGTGGCATCATAGCTCACAGCAACCTCCAACTCCTGGGCTCAATCGATTCTCTTGCCTCAGCCTCCCAAGTGGCTGGGACCGCAGGTGCCCACCACAACGTCCAGCTATTTTTTGGTTGCAGCTGTCATTGTTGTTTGGCGGGCCTGGGCTGGATTCGAACCTGCCAGCTCAGGTGTATGTGGCTGGTGCCTTAGCTGCTTGAGCCACATGTTTATTTTTATAGTTGCCAATAAGCTAAGTGAAAAAAAAAAAAGGAATTTCATTGTTATTTTTGTTTGTATTTATTTTATTATTCAAGCCAATCTACTTTTTACATTTGTATGTCTTTGTAAATGATGTCTGTTAAACTTTTTTTTAAACTGGAATTTTCCATTTTTTTGGTTATTGATTTGTAAGTGCTCTTTATATACTTAAAGATATAAATTTTAGCATGCACTTCAAATATTTATTTTTAAATGAATTCCATCATTATATATCTTTTATCTTTATTTTTTAACATAAAATGTACATTTCTAAATGTACTCAAATCTATCACTCAATCTATTACATATTCTTTTTTTTTTTTTTTTTTTTTTTTGAGACAGAGCTTCAAGCTGTTGCCCTGGGTAGAATATGGTGGCATCACAGCTCACAGCAACCTCCAACTCCTGGGCTTAAGTGATTCTCTTGCCTCAGCCTCCCAAGTAGCTGGGACTACAGGTGCCTGCCACAACGCCCGGCTATTTTAGGTTGTAGTTGTCATTGTTGTTTGGCAGCCCAGGTTAGATTCCAACCCACCAGCTCAGGTGTATGTGGCTGGTGCCTTAGCCGCTTGAGCTACAGCGGCTATTCTTTATACATCACATATTCTTAATACATATGTGCTTAGAAATACTTTCCTACCTGAGCTCACAACTATTCATTAAAATGTTCTTCTGTTTCTCATAATTAAAGAAATATGAATTTAGCTATTTCTTCTCTTCCTTTGTCTGTTTTTTTCTATACTTAGTTGGCGTCTACCTCCAGGGATATATGTTCTTAAAACTTAAATAACAGTTGGCCTACTGGCTTCTTTGAAAATTTACCCAAAATCTTCAAAGAAAAGAGAAAGAAAACATTCTCTCCTTATCAAAGCTGCCGCTGAGAAAACTGTGGTGTCGCAAGTCTCTTCCATCTCAAACCTGCCCATCCCAGTTTTTGGTTGCGCTTCTTCAGTGGGAAGGTGAAGAAGGGACGATTGTCTCTGTCTACCTCAGGGCTGGTGGTCTTCAAAGAAGGAAGCCCAAGGAAGTCAGGGACGGCCACTGCCATCGGGTCTCAGACCAGTAACTAGCAGCTGATTTGTCCTCCCTGAGCACCTCCTTCCCTCCGACCCTCTGCGGTTACTGCTGAAACACACAGAGCAGACCCCAAGGTGCACCCAATACCATACACTCTTAAGAGGGGTGGCAGGGGTGAGGGCAGGAGAGATAACATGTTTGAACACTGTGGGCCAGACAGATATATATACATAACTTCCTTTTAACCCTGCAAACACAGTCCAACCCCAGTCCAGCCACTCTATGGCCACAGTACAACCACACTGCAACCTCAGTAAAGTCACACTATAGCCACACTGCAACCACACTACAACCTCAGTACAGCCGTACTGCAACCACAGTACAGCCACAGTACAGACAAACTATAGACCCACTACAGCCACACTACAACCTCAGTACAGCCATACTGCAACCACACTGCACCACAGTACAGCCACAGTACAGACACACTATAGACCCACTACAGCCACACTACAACCTCAGTACAGCCATACTGCAACCACAGTACAGCTACAGTACAGCCACAGTACAGACACACTATAGACACACTACAGCCACACTACAACCTCAGTACAGCCATACTGCAACCACACTGCAACCACAGTACAGCCACAGTACAGACACACTATAGACCCACTACAGCCACACTACAACCTCAGTACAGCCATACTGCAACCACAGTACAGCCACAGTACAGACACACTATAGACACACTACAGCCACACTACAACCTCAGTACAGCCGTACTGCAACCACACTGCAGCCACAGT
>CAUYPK010167420.1:0-15151 GCA_963574355.1 Loris lydekkerianus
TAACTGTGAAATTGCCAGGAAGGCTATGTTAACCAGTGTGATATAAATGTGTCAACCGGTCTGTGAAACTAGTGTATGATGCCCCATGATCATACCAATGTACATAGCTATGATTTAATAAAAAAAAAAAAAAAAAAAAAAAAAAAATAACAAACACAAAGAGTCTGGAGTAGTTGAGAATCACAGGCCACTTAAAAAAATTAAAATTCTTTGCTTGTTGCTAATCTAATTTCTTTTGGATTTCTAAAATCTCAGGCCATAAACTGATCTATGATGCATATTTAATAATTTTAAATAAGCTGGTGATTTAAAAATGATAATTTAGTTAAATACACTTGAAGATTGAATAAAACTAGTGTAGGGATTGAAAAATTAAAAAAAAAAAAAAGCCGTCATTTCATTGCTTTCTTTACAAAGTACCATTAAGCTTATAAACTTCTGACTCATTTCCTAACATTTGACATAACTCCTGCAAGTATTCTCTTTGTTCTTTCTGAGTTAAAGAATTTTTTGAAAAGTTACCAAGGATTTGCTTTTCCAATACTTTTTCCTCTAATAATGAAAAGCAAAATTACTTTAAAAGGTAAAATAAATCTTCATTGAGTTTAACTTTTTTTTTTGTTTTGCATTTTCTGGAGTGTCTCAAATACTTCTCTATAAAATAAGCTCGAATTTTAAAAATTTAATGATTAAAAAATTCAGATACTTCCATGTGTAGTTTTGAAGTGGAACAGTTCAAAGAATCCTTATGTATTTGGCTTACATTATTTTAATACTGTTTCATCTCAATTAAACATTTAAAGTTTTCAGCACTTTCATATCATTGTGGCTGGAATAATTTTAGATTACATAAATCATTAGCTAACACTCTAATCATAGAAAACCCCTTCATGACACAATGCATGAAATAAATTAAAATTTTTCTTAAGGCTAAAAAGCTGACTAAACCCTTTTCTAATATATTGGGAAATGAATCAAACATGAAATTATCTAAAATCATAGCAGTTTTCTATCCTAAGGATAAAAAATCCAGTTAATTTGTCAAAGTCAGTGTTCTTAAGCTCCACAAATTATATTAAAATCTCCTAAGGCAATTTGCCTAGGATTTGTTTGAACACCCAATCCAAAAGTACATAAATAATGTTAACTTGACATTTTAAATTTAAAAACTGTAAAAGAAATCTGACAGAAACTATGTTTTCTTACATTAAATGTTTTCTTTCTTTTTTTTTGGAGCTAGAGTGTCACTACTGCCCTTGGTAGAGTGCCCTGGCATCCTAGCCCACAGCAACCTCAAACTCTTGGGTTTTTGCCTCAGCCTTCCCAGTTATCTGGGACTACAGGTACTTACCACAACACCCAGCTACTTTTTGGAGACTGGGTCTTGCTCTTGCTCAGGCTGGTCTCAAACTCCTGAACTCAAGCAATCCACTGGCTGTGGCCTCCCAGAGTGCTAGGATTACAGGTGTGAGCCACCGTGCCCTGCCCTTGATAGTTTTTATTTTTTTAAGAGAAGGGGATTCACTTTGTTGCCAAGTGTTGGAGTGCTGGAGCACCATGGCACAATCATAGCTCAATAGCAATCCTCCTGCCTCAGCCTCCAAAGTAGCTAGAATTAAAGGCATGTGCCACCAAACCCAGATAATTTTCAAATTTTATGTAGAGACATAGTCTCACTATCTAGCCCCAGCTGGTCTCAAATTCCTAGTCTCAAGAAATTCACCCACCTTGATCTCTCAGAGTGATGGGATTAAAGGCATGAGCCACTGCACCCACCTGCTTAATATTTTGTTATTATTATTATTATTAGACAGAATCTAACTATGTCACCCTTGGTAGAGTGCCATGGCATCACAGGTCACAGCAACCTCAAACTCTTGGGCTTGAATGATTCTCTTGGCTCAGCCTCCTAAGTATTTGGGATTACAGGTGCTCGCTACAATGCCCAGCTGTGTGTGTGTGTGTGTGTGTGTGTGTGTGTGTGTGTGTGTGTATAAAACAGTTGTCATTGTTGTTTAGCTGGCCTGGGCTGGGTTTGAACCCTCCAGCCTGGGTGTATGTGGCTGGCGCCCTACCCACTGAGTTACAGGCGCCCCCCCCATCTGCTTAACATTTTAAAAGCCAGATGTTAAATAATGACAGTGACAGATTATAACTCATTGACTAAGAATTCATGAATGCATACTGATATGTATAAATAAATAAATAAATAAATAAAAGAGAAGAGAAACCACTTTCTTATAATAGAATGCCAACTAACAAATATGGAATGAAGGGTGGAACCAGAAAATCACCATTTGCTAACTATCACTGTAATAACTGATTCAGTCATGAATCATCAAAGGATGTTAAAACTAGTAGAAGGTTTGATGAGAAAAAGGAGTTTTACATAGTCTCAAAGTATCTCTCCCAAATACAGTTGTTAATTTAAAAGGGAAAAATAGTAACTTTACAGTGGAAAAATCTGACAGGCACTATAAGAAAGAGATTAAAATACTATAATCAATAATAAGACATATTGACATCATTTGACTTCTGAGAGACATGACAATTAAATGCAATGGGGATGCTGGACCAGAAAAGATTTTTTTCTTTTGGTATAAAATGACATTACTGGAACAACTGACAAAATTTGAATAAGATCTATAAATCTGATAAATGCATTGTGTGTTAATTTCCAGAATGTCCTTGCTTTTAGAAAATAAAAATTTAAGGAGGTGCCTGTGGCTCAGTGAGTAGGGTGCCCACCCCATATGCTGAGAGTGGCGGGTTTGAACCCAGCCCTGGCCAAGCTGCAACAAAAAGAAATAGCCAGGTGTTGTGGCAGATGCCTGTAGTCCCAGCTACTAGGGAGGCTGAGGCAAGAGAATTGCCTAAGCCCACGAGCTGGAGGTTGCTGTGAGGTGTTACGCCCCAGCATTCTACCGAAGGCAACATAGTGAGATTCTGTGTCAAAAAAAAAAAAAAAGAAAGAAAAGAAAATTTTAGTATTTATGGGTAAGGCGTACCACGTATGCAACTTATTTCCAAATGGTTCAGAAGAAAGTAACACACAGACAATGCAATTGTGGCAAGGTGATAACAAGAAAATCTGGGTTAAGAGTACATGTAAATTCTTTGTACTATTTTGCAACTCTTTTGTAAGTATGAAATTCTTTTTCTTTTTTTCCTTTTTTGGTGACTCTGCTGGGACATGAAAGAAATTCTTTCTTTCTTTCAAAAATTTTTAAACTTTTTTGTTTTGAGACCAGATTATTTTTATGTTGCTCAAGCTGGTCTCTAGTTCCTGACCTCAAGTGATCCTCCTCCCTCAGCAGCCTAAAGTAGTTAGGATTTCAGGCATGAGCCACCTCACCCAGCTAAATTATTTCAAAATAAACATTAAAACAATTAAAATATAACAAAATTTAAACAAACAAAGTATTAGCTAAAACATAAAAACTGGATGATTAAGATGCCCATGATGGGTGCATTTTTGGTTTAATTATTTATGTGCTTGAGTTATGATAGCTTTTATTGAAGGTTTTGAGGGACTTTACAAGCATGTTTTATTTCCCTTGATTTATAGGTTAAAACACACACACACACACATGTAGGGAAGCTCCCATAATGTGGCAAGTTGATTTTGGAATGGAGACAAGAAAAATTTGACTTTTCATTGACAACAGATTTAACATAAGCTCCGCACACCAGAAGGTATTCATTTACCTTGCTCTATTGTAAATCACCGGCTCATTTTCTTCCTGTACCGTTGTCAGCATATCCAAGTCATGGAATATTTTCTGCATATAGTCCAAATATTTATATCCAGAAGCTCTTTCTACGATGGCTGCCAGCAGGGTATAGCCAAAAGTTGAATACAAAAACTGACTACCTTGAGACATCATTGCAAGGGAAGAAAAAAAAATGCTTGATTATTATTCAGAAATATGTAAGACATTTTTCCCACTGAAAATTGGCATACCTCTAAAACTGGAATATTTTACTTCAGCATTTAGAAAGAATCATGAATAATATATCAACAAATTTGTTAACTTTACAAAGGCCCTGGTTACGCCATGTCCTTAACATGAGAATAAAATGATGATTAGTATATTTAAAATTTCACATGACTCTGTTCCTTTCTCTGATCATGAAACAAGCAAATAAATCCTACCTCACAACAAACTAAAACAAAATCTTTCAAACTGATAACAAAATAGGAAGGGAAAGAAAAGCAAACTGAGTAGAAGTTTTTTCATATACTTTCTACCCATTGTTTAAGGCATATGGTATATACTCGAGTATATACGGTAAATATTTTAATAAAATATACATAGCCATAAAAAGTTATTTGAGGTACATATTTAAATACAAATACATATTTATATAGTTTCAAATATATCATGATATAATTTGAGATTCTGAAAACTTAAAATTATATGTTCTGTACTAAAAATGGGTGAGAACTTTAAGAAAAAATGCATAATGATATCCTTTGCCCTTATTTGTTATACCTATATAGTATCTATTCATAGTAAAAACAGTTTTTAAAATGAAATAAAAATACACAAACCTATGGTAAATCTAAAGAAATTAAAGTGGTTTCAATAAGTACCACATTGAAGTATATAAAAACAAAGATAATTATTTTTATAGATCAGCTTGTGGGAAAATATAATTAAGTTGATGAATAGTTATTTCTTTTGAAAAAAATTTTTTTTTTTTTGAGACAGAGTCTCACTCTGTCACCCTCCGTACAGTGCTCTGGCATCACAGCTCACAGCAACCGCCAGCTTTTTTTGGGCTTAGGTGATTCTCTTGCCTCAGGCTCCTGAGCAGCTGGGACTACAGGCACCCAGGTATTTTGTTTTCAGTTTGGCTGGGGCTGGGTTTGAACCCACCACCCTCGGTATATGGGGCTGGCACCCTACTCATTGAGCCACAGGCACTGCCCTGAATAGTTATTTCTTTAAGAAATAAAGGCACAAAATAAGTTAAGCAATTTAGTTATAACTACATTTTAAAATATTAGCAATACTTTATCATGTCCACTTTGGCCAGGGTTTTATTTGAAGGGCATTTTTCTGATATTTCTCCGTAATTTTCCACTAATATCTTGATACTGAGAATCCTCTAATGACGGGTTAGCCTTCAATGAGCCTACATCTAAATAACTATCTCCCCAGATGTTAGGCTATGTTAGGAACTATACACAAAAGGGCAAGCACTGCAATGACCCATACCACAATCAACCTCACTGAATGCAGGATGGTATCATTTCATATTTCCTGAAAATCAACACGTCAATAATGACAATTTTGTTAAGAGAAGGAATTAACACTCACCAGGTTTAAAGAACAAAGGATCATTTTTAAATAATCTTAGGGATTCGATTGAATTTTCAAATTTTTCTTTCAAGTATAATTCGCCTTGTTCAAAATCATTCTTTTTCTTACAAGGTTTTGAATTACGGAATTTGGTTTCATTATCCTGCTCTGTCTTAGCTTTAGCAAAGTCATTCTTTTCATTACTTTTGCCTTCTTTTTCTTGGTCAGATGCCATCACTCCTTTCATCATCTTCGAGGCTTTATAAGCCTTCTCTTCTTTCACCTTTTTCATGTCCTTTTCATAATGACGAATTCCACTTAAATGAGAAATGAGTAATCTTGTTGTGACAGAAACCTTGTAAAAACAAGAAAATTCAATTACAATATTAAACTGTACAATACAATGTTAGCAGCTTTGAAATAATGCCTCATATATTCCATTTTGGACGGCTGCCGGGAAAATGTCATGTTCAAATCCTTATTCAGAAAAATACCTATCCAATTGTCACTTGGATTTTAAAAAAATAATCTGATCATTATAAAACAAGCCAAAAAATCCTATGAAACATTTGAAATATAAATTCCAGCATAGACAATTTCACATGTCATTAGTAAAACAAAGTATGAGTCTCACTACCTTTTCACCTTCATATTCTTTTTCAGGGAATTCAGGAACATAATGTTGTACTGGAATATCAAGATCCAGTTTCCCTTCCTCCCATAATTTGGCGAGAGCAACCATGGTGAGGCTTTTGCTGATGCTGGCAATTCTCATAACTGTCTCTGGTTTACAAGGTACACGGTTCTCAACATCAGCATAACCTAAACCTTTAGGGGGTAAAACACACACATCACTGTTAATAGGTTTCATGATCAAACAAGTCTTCAAAAACTGAAATAATATTATCTTAAAACATTCTGTGTCTTTATCTAAAGGAAAAGATATTCCACTTTTATAAGTTACTTAAAATTGGACATGTAAAGGATGGGAGTCTTAGCAACACTGATACTAGTAAATCTAACAATTTTACCTTACTACATATTACTAAAGGGAAATTGTATCCTGTGTGCAACAGCAATTATCCATCCTGATTCATACACTAATTTTTTTAGCTTATCTAAACAATTATTCCATATTGTAAGTAAATTACTCTTCATTCTTTAAAGAACACATCATGTTCTTCTTCAGATTATATTTATACTTGATTTTTGAATGAGTTTCCACTGAATTCATTAAACAGCCACCCCATAAAAATGAATGAGAAAAGATGTTCTGCAAACCAAATCTAGCTAATTTACCGCAATTTAATTTGACTGGTAAACCAGAAGGAAAACTGTGTACTACTAATTTGAAGTTCTTTCTAGAAAAAAGTTTGTTTGCTTTCTATTTTCTGCACGGGCTAACAATATGGACATCTAATTAAGAAATATAAAGAACTGAGGCCAGGTGTGGTGGCTCACACTTGTAATCCCTGCTCTTTGGGAGGCAGAGGTAAAAGGATAAGCTTGAGGCCAAGAGTTCAAGACCAGCCTAAGCAATATAGAAAGACCCTGTCTCTACAGAAACAATTAGCCTGGTGTGGTGGTGGTATACACCTGTATTCCCAGCTATTTGGGACCCTGAGGCAGGAGAATCACTTGAACCCAGGAGTTTGTGATCTCAGGGAGCTATGATGATGCCTCTGCACTTTAGTCAGGGCAACAGGAGACCCTGTCTTTAACAACAACAACAACAACAACAAAAAAGAGAGAAATTCTGATTTCTTATCTATCTGTAAGGTTATCTACAAATATGCAGTTAATGGATTGTTATTGTAGAGCCTCCCCCATCCATATCTGTGGTTTAGCTTGTCTGAATATATTAAATGGAAAATTCCAGAAATAAACAATTCATGTTTTATTTTATTTTTTTGAGACAGAGTCTTACCATGTCACCCTCGATAGAGTGCCATGGCGTTACAGCTCACAGCAACCTCAAACTCTTGGGCTCAAGCGATTCTCTTGTCTAAGCATCCCGAGGCGACCGCCACAACGCCCGGCTATTTTTAGAGAGGAGGTGTAGCTCTTGCTCAGGCTGGTCTCAAATTTGTAAGCTCAGGCACCCCACCCGCCACGGCCTCTCAAGTGCTGGGATTACAGGTGTGACCACTGCGCCGGGCGCAGGTCTCATTACTATGATCAACTTCATGCATCCACCGAGGGACTTGGAACAAGCATAAAGGAGAACAATTTTCAGACCAATAAATCCAGTCCTCAGAGAAAAGCTGGGGTAGAGGCAAGCCATCTTTAAGACCCCAATTTATTTATCACATTTTAAATCTTGCTGTGATAAAAATTCTTCTGTTAGGCAGGTAGAGTAAAAGGAACAGTATTTCATGGAATTCACTTTAACAAGCACAACATCTGTATTTTATTCAGCAATTGGCACAAAACAAGCCACTAAATAACACTTTTCTGGGCCCACCTTCTGACCAGACTTCTTTTCCATCTACAGAAACTCCAACCACTATGCCCGGTGCGCCCACCTCATCCTAAGAGCGAAGTGGAAAAGAATGGACAATTCAAAGACAGGACGAACAATCCCAGCGCTCTCCAGGGGGCCTTTCCAGGTCCCGCCCCTTCGATCCAGGGCCGCCCCGCCCCCTCGGCTTGGCCCCGCCCCCTCCGCTCCCGCCCGGCCGCGCAGCTAACCGCGAGGGGCGTGCCCCGTCCGCACTCTAAGGGGAAAGGGACTGTCCTGAGGTGGGCGTGACCTCCGCCCCAACTGGGGCAACCACCAAGAGCTCTGACCACTGCCAGGCGGGGGGAAAGGGGAAGTCTTTCTCGGAAGCCGACCGCCGACACCCCGCCGCCCAGGGTGGGGTCCGCTGAGCCCCAGGGAAGGACCCTGAAGAGGTCCCATTTCGGGGCGCGCCGGGGGTGGGGCGTGGGGTCCCTGGCCGCCTACCCCATCCCTCTTGTCCCCCCAGTCGCCGCACCTTGATCCTGTGCAGCAGGTCGCGGCTGCTGTCAATGGCTCTGGCGAAGCACTTGGCGGGGGACGGCGGGGGGCTCTGCGGAGGCCTTGGGGCCAGCGACTGCTCCTGCGGCAGGTCCGCCTGAGGCGACGCCTCGGGGTCGGGAGCCGCGGGAGGCTGCGCAGGGGTCGCGCCCCTCAGCCCACCCGCCAGCTTCAGCCCAAGAGCCAGCCCCAGCCCCAGCCCCAGGCCTCCGACCCAGCCGTGACCAAGCGGCGGCAGCCTGGCGCGCTGGTGGGCCCCGCGTCGCCCGCAACCCCAGACCTGGCCCCTGGGGCTCCCAGCCCGGGCCGTCACGACTGACAGGAGCCGGTGCATGGCGTCTCCGGAGAGCCAGCGCCTCCCAGCTAGCTCAGGCCGAGAAGGCAGGGGCGCTGGAGCGAGGGGAGGGGCCAGGAGGAGCGGGAAGGGGGCGGGGCCGCGCTCAGACCCTACCAGTCGACGCCCGACCGCCGGAGCGCCGATCGTATCGAGCCCTTCCTCCTCTTTCCTTTTCTTCTTGCCTGCTCTTTTTCTTTATTGTCCCCTTCTCCTTTTTTTTCTTTTTCCTTTCCTTTTTCTCATCCTACTTCTCACCCACACTATCTTCCCCACCCACCCCCACCCCAGTATGCACGCTTTCTTAACAACACAACACTTTGTGTCATTAAATTTGTCAGAGTCCTTACCCGACTGACTTTTGAAGAGCCCAGACTTTTAGTTTTGGATCTTCAGCTTCCTGAACAGCAACTGGCACACAGCAGACACTTCACAGACATCTCCTTTTCCCTGGAAACGCTCTTCTTTTCTCTCTTCACATCTCCTTCCTATCTCTTTATGTCTCATTTCAGCTGCTTCCATTCCCCTAAAGATCTTTTATTTATTTTTTGAGGCAGAGTCTCACTTTTTCGCCCTCAGTAGAGTGCTGTGGCGTTGTAGCTTACAGCAATCTCAAACTCTTGGGCTCAAGCGATCCTCTTGTCTAAGTTTTTTTATTTTTACTAGAGACGGAGTCTCGCTTTTGCTTAGGCTGGTAACAAACTCCTGAGCTCAAGCGATCCGCCCGCCTCCGTCTCCCAGAGTGCTAGGATTACAGGCGTGAGCCACCAAGCCTGGCCCCATAAAGCTGTTTTAAAATCTGTTACTTCCGGAGTTCTAGCTCCACACTACATCAAACATATGAAGTTGTAGCCAGACCCTAGTCTATGTTTTTTTTTGTTTTTTTTTTTTTGCTTTAAAAAAGCAAGTGGTTTATTTTTGAAGTTTGCATTTGAAAATTCTTAATCCAAAAGTAACCGTGCAATTTACAATTAGCTGTGAGTTCTCAACATCTGTAAATGATCAGAGATTCTTGTGCAATAAGAACCATAAGCTCAAATTGCTACAAATGTAAAACATATATAACTAAACATCCATTCTAATTTTGCAATTTTCTTTTGTATTTTGGGATATGCACGTACACACACATGCACAAGGTACCTAAAAAAGTATACGCGTTTTAAGAAAGGAAAAAACTGTATTAAATTCGTAATACTCAAGTCAGATTTGACTAATGCAATTAAAAGAGGTACTCAACATGACTTGTATTTATCTTTTAATACAGTCTTTTCCTTTCTTAAAATGTGTGTACACTTTTTGGCACCTTTGTGTGTGTGTGTGTTTGTGTGTGTGTGTGTGTGTATGAATAATTTGGTTGAAAGCTTGTAGGCCTTAGAACTTAGACATTAGGGCAATATGCCCTGTATGTAAAATGACTCTCTCTTTCTTTGAAGATAAAATTTACAGACTCAAATTGGCAAGGCTTGTCAGAGAAAAGCTGTAAGCATCTCCAAGTATCGTTACTTAATTGGAAGAAAAGGCAATAATGGTAACTACACCTAGTAAGAAGACACTGGGGCTAAATAATTATAAGCTGCTGACCCAAGACCTCAGGAGACTAGAGTATCCTAGGACCCAGAGGGTTTGGTACTGAAACTCACAGAAGTCTCTGGAACACCACCTGCAGTTAGTGGACAGATGTATACTCTCATCATGATGGTATTGGAGATTCTCCTCGTAGGGGTCATTACCACTCTAAGAACATGACAGTGAGAGAGAAAAAATATGAAGAGAAAAATGTAAAAGACATAGCCTGTGGTGGTTACAAGTGTTCACTTAATAATTTTTCTTTAAACTGTACATAAATGTTTTAAGCAGTTTTCTGTACCTCTCTTTGGATTGGAAATGAGAAAGAAACAGCCATGTGTTTTGCCTGGTAGCAGGCAATATCCTGGTGGACTTCTAGTTTAGAAGTGGGTGAGAGAGGCCACTGAAGTTTGGTTTCTATGACAATCCAGAGAATAAATCTCCTCCATGCCAGCAGAGTGCCTAGGAGGCAACCTGACCAAGCAGCCTGAAGAAGTGCTGGTGGGAGCTTTCCTATCACTGAGGCAGGAGCCCAGAGCCCCTGCATTTGAGTTGGCTTTGGTCTGGGAGCCACAGAGACCAGATAGAAGAAAACTAAACAACTGGATATGGAGAGGAATAGGAAGACAGAAAGAAAGAGGAAAGGAAAGAAGGAAATTTTCCACTAAAAATAAACCAAATTTCTAAAACATATGAAAAACAGTTTTCTAAGAAAGACTGACAACAGAATCAATAATCAAAATGTGAAATCACACCAAACAAAATAAAATTGGCAGAATGATCTACAAGGAAAGAGGAAAAGAAAAGGCCATTTCCCTAAAAAAAAAAAAAAAAAAAGATAGGTGATGGAAAAAAAATTTGTTTTAAATTCTCAGAAAGAGGCTTGGCACTTGTAGCTCAGTGGCTAGGGCGCCAGCCATATACAATGGAGCTGGTGGGTTCAAACCCAGCCCGAGCCTACCAAACACAATGATAACTACAACCAAAAAAATAGCCAGGCATTCTGGCAGGTGCCTGTAGTCCCAGCTACTCAGGAGGCTGAGGCAAGAGAATCGCTTAAGCCCAAGAGTTTGAGGTTGCTGTGAGCTATAATGACACAGTACTCTACCCAGGGCAACATAGTGAGACTCTATCTCAAAAAAAAAAAAAAAATTTCAAAAAGAGGAGTGAATGAATAATGCCCACAAGGAATTATGAAACAAAAACAGGAATAAGTGAAACAAGAACACAAAAGTATAAAAAAAAAAACACAAAACTTAGCAACTGCAGAATTGAAAACTCATGAGAAAACTTTCAAGGGCAAGTCTTTTGAAGTTGGAACTACAAATGTGGTAGACTGAGGTCAGTTTTTAATTTCCCTTAGTGTTTACTTTTGCAGATTAAACTTGTTTAGCTACTCTAATCATTCTTCATATCTTAAAGTTTTCAGGCCCCAAAGTGGCTCTGAGAACTAAACACAGTGCTTAAGAGTCTACAGTTAGTGTTTCTATTATAGCATTTAAATTACAACATTACTTTATAACGAATTTGTGGTCAATAACCAATTTTCTTTGTTTTTGAGACAGAGCCTCAAGCTGTTGCCCTGGGTAGTGCTGTGGCATCACAGCTCACAGCAACCTCCAACTCCTGAGCTCAAGTGAGTCTCCTGCCTCTGCCTCCCAAGTATCTGGGACTACAGGTACCTGCCACAACGCCCAGCTATTTTTTGGTTGCAGCTGTCATTGTTTGGCGGGCCTGGGCTGGATTTGAACCCACCAGCTCAGGTATATGTGGCTGGCACCTTAGCTGCCTGAGCCACAGGCGCTGAGCCAATAACCAAGTATTTTTTAAGACAAACTATATGGTCAATTTTTCATATCACATACTTGAGAGTTTGATTTTACTTTACCTAATAACCCAAGTGTAAGTCATTTTTTTTTTTTTTTTGAGACAGTCTTACCACGTTGCCCTTGGTAGAGTGCCATGGTGTCACAGCTCACAGCAACCTCAAACTCTTGGGCTTAAGCAATTCTCTTGCCCCAGCCTCCCAAAAAGCTGGGACTACAGGCACCCACCACAACGCCCGGCTATTTTTTGGTTGCAGTTGTCATTGTTGTTTAGCAGGCCTGGGTTGGGTTTGAACCCACTAGACCCAGTGCATGTGCTGGCACCGAGCCCCAAGTGCAAGTCTTTATATATGTATCTCTGTTAACCTTTATCTTTTTGGTTTTGGTTTAGTATTTCCATTGGTGTCATTTTACATCTAAGTCATCATGATTATATCATAAACCTTTTAACTTTTATATCACCTGCAAACAAGATAGGCAAGCCTCTGTCTTATTGAAAATATTGAATGGGGCTGAGCCTCAGAACCCATTAGTGCACCAGTGAAAATTTCTCTCCAGGGGTCACAGTCCAGCAGCTAGGACTCTCGAGGGCTTGTTTGGAAGTTCTAGCAGGGAAGGTCATCCTCTTTGATCAGCATGCAGCGTTGGGAGGGGCACAAATGGAGCAGTGAGGGAGGAAGAGGACACCAGTCCAGCCAGATCAGCCGAATCAACCCTGGAGGTCAATGGGGTGACAGATGTCGCAGCCAGATTGCCCTCACATCTGGCAGCCAGTACTCTTGATGTAGATGTTTAAATAGCTGGCATGTTTAACCTTTGACCCACTGGTGTGTAACGTTCTGTCATTGGCTTCTGCTTCCTCTCCTTTTTTCCTCTTCTGAACACTTCCCATTGTACTTTTGATCTCAGAGTCATTGAAGGATTTTACAGAACCTTACCTTTATCTGCCAATGCATATTTATTAGAAATTTCCTCTTTGCCAGACAGATTTGGTGATTTTATTTATTTATTTTTAATTTATTTTTTTAGAGACAGAGTCTCACTTTGTCACCCTTGGTAAAGTGCTGTGGCGTCACAGCTCACAGCAACCTCCAGCTCTTGGGCTTAGGTGATTCTCTTGCCTCAGCCTCCCGAGTAGCTGGGACTACAGGTGCCCCCCAACAATGTTCAGCTATTTTTTTGTTGCAGTCTGGCTGTGGTCAGGTTTGAACCTGCTACCCTTGGTATATGGGGCTGGCGCCCTACCCAATGAGCCACAGGCACCACCCAGATTTAGGGATTTTAGGTGAAATCACTGTCTCTATGAAAGTATAAAATCAAACTGTAACCAGGTCACCCTGGGCACATTTTTTCAGGACTGCTTGAGGTCATGGACTTCAGGCCATAGGTCACATACATTTGGTTTAGAATAAACCTCTTTAAATTATTTTATAGAGTTTGTTTTTTTCCCCCATTAACAAGAACAAAAAGGAAGGGATAAAACTGCCCTTATCTACTTATCTACAGAATGATATGATTTTCTGCGTGAAAAATCCTAAGGGAAAAAATAAAAACACCTCTTCTTCTTTTTTTTTTTTTTTTTTTTTTTTTAATGAACAGTCTCAAGCTGTCACCCTGGGTAGAGTGCCCTGGCATCATAGCTCACAACAACCTCTAACTTTTGGGCTCAAGTGATCCTCTTGCCTCAGTTTTTCTATTTTTTTTAATAGAGATGGAGTCTTGCTTTTGGCCCAGGCTTGTCTTGAACTCATGAGCTCATGCTATTCACCTGCCTCTGCTTCCCAGAATGCTAAGATTACAGTCCTGAGCCACTGCACCCAGCCAAAAACACCTCTTAAAATTAAAAAGTGAGTTTAGCCAGGTGTAGTGACTCACATCTGTAATCTCAGAACTTTGGGAGGTGAGGTGGGAGGATCACTTGAGTCCAGGAGTTCAAGACTGTGGTGAGGTATGATCTTGCCACTATACTCCAGCCTGGGTGACACCATGAGACCTTGTCTAAAAGAAAAACAAAACAGAACAATAATGAGTTCAGCAAGGTTGCAGGATACAAGATAAGCATACAAATGTAAATTTGGTTTCAACATCCTAGCAATGAACATATGGACACCAACATTTAATCATTCAAAAACTTTTCACAGTATTTAAGTGTAAATCTAACAGAACATATACAAGACTGGTATGCTGAAAACTACATACTAATGGCTGACGGAATTATAGAAATGGAGAACAGACTAGTGGTTACTGTGGGCTAAAGAGGGGATGAAATTGGGAGGGAAGTTTGCATGCCACGGCTGGGGTGGTTGCTAGTGTAGCCGCCCGCCACCCGTCATCCCGGCATCCCGGCATCCCGGCATCCCGAGCCGCCTCCCGCCATCTTGGCCTGGCACACAGGGTAGCTTCTATTACATCTCAAAAGAAAAAAGAATCCCTAAAAAGAAAAATTACGGGTGAAGGAAGATTGTTCAATGAAAAGTGGACAGATTGGGGGGGGGGGGAGGTTGAGATGGAGATAAGATGGCTGACTGAAGCCAGCTTTCCACAGAGACTCCTGCCCAGAAGGAGAGTTAAAGGACAGAAATTTAGCGAGTAACTTGGTGAATTAGACCTGCACCAAGAGAGAAGGTTGAAGAACATACATAAACCTCGCTGAGGTGAGCTGCGACCCCAAGGATACAAATAAAAGGTACAAAATCCATCACCAAGAAGATGGGAGTCCCCTCCCCATAAGAATGGCTCAGAGTGCCCCACAAACAAAAGAGCAGAGTTCAAATGTCCTCCTGCTACACTCCACGGGAGGGACCCTCTAAAAATTGGACCTACCTCCACTATTAGGGTGTCATGCATTCTCCTGCCAGGCATAAGACTGTATAAAACTGTGTATGTTCTCTACCTGCAACTCTGAGCTCCCAGCACTCCCCTCCACTCTCACTCTGAGGTCTGGAGGCCTGTACCCCAGGAGTCCAGATTCTTGGGTGATTTCTCGAGGGGTGTGGACAGGGCCTGAACTGCAGCTGGTCAGTGCTGACTCTGCAGCATGGGAGTGAGGAGAGGACAGTCAGCTGAGAGGGAACCACACTAGAGTGGCGGTGCCCCAAGGTGCAGAGCAGCAGCC